>JABSTQ010008551.1:0-63838 GCA_013358835.2 Ixodes persulcatus | reverse complement strand
CTTCAACAAGAATACTGGCGGAAAGGAAAGGGAAACGCCCCGAAGAGGCGAGCGCCCCAAGCTGCTCAAGGCTGCTCGGGAAAGTGCTGGGGACGAGGGGGACGCTTCTTGAGCACGAAGGAGCCCGCCGCGGGGTCGCCGGCGACCACCAAGACCGCAGAAAACGAGGCGCCACGTCGAGGGAAGGGGCGTCCCCACAACTAATCAAAAACACGCTCGCGGGGGGGGGGGGGGGGGGGAGGAGTCAACAAAAATACAACCCTGGTATCACATCAAACTGCGTGGTGTGCACACCAGCTGCTTGTGGGCACATCTCGTGAGGTGTGACACCAGATCTCTTGGTGTGCCCACCAGGCTGGTGTGCAGGGACTCCAGCATTTCTGGTGGGCACACAAGCTGGTGTGCTGGTCATTGCTGGTGGGCACACCAGGCTGGTGTGCTCAATACACCAGCATTGCTGTTTGGCACATCAGATATTCTGGTGTCACACCAGGATTCTCTGATGTCCACCAGATTGCCTGATGTATTTTTCATTAGGGCGGGGAAATATCAACTCGTCTATCTCCGCTTGCTGTTCCTGGCGAGTTTCTTTTTCGACCGCAAGGTTTTCTCTCAATCCCCCGATCTTTTTCTGCTCCCCAGATCTGATTTGCTCAGAGACTCTCCGCCGACGGACCTTTCGTATCCCTCGGCAGGCCTCGGCATAACTAAGCCGCGTAGAAATCCCACAAGCCTTAGCCCTTGTGAGCGCTTGAACGATTTCCCTCCGAGGCTCTTGCCCTGTTCTTTCAGGATCCTGTCCGTTCGATTCGAAACTACCTAGGGGTACTGTGACGGCATTTGTCTAAACAACCACCTCAGCACGCAGCTGTCAAACGGTCCGGACATCAGAACATAGGCCACGGGGAGACACAGGCTCCCCTCGTCCAGTACCGACTCGTTCCAACTACACTTCCCTTGTAATTTTTTTCGGTAACGTAAGGCGGGTGAACTGGGTCAATAGTAGCCCGACTGCCGAGAAACACGCAGCAATACTTCCCGTTCACTGTCATGTCGAAAAGATATGAACCCAGGAGTACTTTGTATCTCCAAGCACTGGCTCGAGTTGGCGAAAGACCACCTTTGATATTTTAGGCATCCCGCGGCCATGTGTCCAGGTTCGTGGCAATTAAAGCACCTTATCGGCTTCCTAGCCTAAAAGGATTTCCTTTGCCGACTCTCCTGCTCGTTGCCCTGGGATGCCGCGGAGGTATTATCCTTCTTCCTTCCTTCCCTCCTTCAGCGACTCGGGTCTTTTACAACCCCATTTTCTCTGTTCATTCCCGCTTTCCCCTTCTCGAGGGCTCTCCACGCTCCCACTTTACTTCGTCTGCGTGAACCGGATTCATCCGCAAGATCCGCGGCCCGATAAACAGTGTCAACTCCTGTCTTACCCTGAATCCAGGTCTGCATCGTTTCAGGGAGAGTCTTATAGGACTGTTCGAGCGCGACTGTCTCCAGTGTTTTCTCCCTGTCATCATACGACTCGGCGACCTTCATCCTCTCGAGAAGGTACTACCGAAGTTCATACGCGAACTGCGCATAACTTGCCTCGGTCTTTTCGGTCACGCCCCTGAACTTCCGTCTGAACGCTTCTGCAGACAAGCGGTACTTCTTTAGCAGGTAGCTCTTCACGCGCTCGTAGTCGTCTGAGTGGTCCGCGTATAACCTCACGATTACCTCGGTTGCCTCGCACGGCAATACGCTGAGCAACCTTCTGGCCCAAGAGACCCGATTGAAACAGGACCTCTCGCATGCTCTCTCCAAGATGACCAGGTTAGCAGTGGCCCTTATCAGGCCCCACCTAGAAAGACTAAATCAGATTCGTCATGTCATAGTGATTTAGGGTGCTTCTACTTCCGTTTCGCGTCCTCCGCTCGTCTTCCTTAGCTCAACCTTGAGACGAAGTTTTTTTTAGTTCTCATTTTTTTATATTTTGCTCCGTCATCTTTTTTATTGCGATTTTTCCTCAACATCACTTCGATTTTATTGTCGTCGAAATTTTCGTTCTGGACATCCTTCACCTGCTCCGTTTTTTTTATTCGATATGCTCGAGTCTACCCCGAGCTCCTCACACAGGTTGAGCAGGTCACACTTTAGGAAACGCTGCAGACCCATATCTGCCACCTAACTGGGTGGTAAAAATCTGCACTACCGAAAAGCAATAGCTTGAAAATGGCTTTACTGTAGTCTCTACAGCCCCTGCAAAATAACACTTCTATTTTACAGGCCTGGCAACGGAGAAAAGATGCCGTCACTCATCAGACTCGGCACACGGCCCATGATATTCTTTGGCTCTGCCGCTGGATGGTTGTAGCTGTTGATCCCACAAGCAGCCATTCAGCTGAAAAGACTTGGGGTCCTCTGGTTCCACAGGAATGTGGCGTGCAGAAATGAGCAAAGGAGGGCAGAGGACGTTTTCGTAGAACTCGTTTAATTACATATTTAAAAATAAGACGCTATAGGCCCGTGGCACTGAAGTTTCGAGCAGCGCTCCAGGGGAGAAAAATATAATATTTGTGGCTCGCGTTTCTCGCGTTTCGAACACTAGTCATTGCGCTTCCCAGCTACTGTTTTTTATACTCCGTTTCATTATAAGTGACAGCGTACTAGAGGCTACAAGAGCGAGTTCCAAGCTTTCAGTGTCCCTGCCAAGCACGTGCGCGTGCAGTGCAAGCATCGTTTAGGGGAACAAGCTTTTGCAAGTAGCTTCGGCTTCGCTACTGCGTAAAGTGAAGCATACGTGCTCACGGAGGCTATAAAAGAAAGCAATACAAAGAATAAAGATAAAACTAATGTTTGATAAGACGCCGAGCCCCGCGCGTGCAGCATACTTTCTTCTTAGACGTTTTGTTAATGCGCATCTACGGATGCTAACAAAAGCTTGTATTTGAACGTGGCAGATGCATAATAGGACGTTACATCGCCGCTTTTATTGTCGTATCGTGTGGATGGTGCAGACAGCATAACGTGGTCGCGTCTTGCTGACGCTCTCGCGCCCCCCTGCCCGAGAACAACGGGTCTATGGTACAACGTTCGTAGTCAGCAGCATTGTGGAAGCGTTCTAGTTGAAACATCTCTGCGTACTGTTAGCTCTGCGTGTTATTTGTCTCGCGCGCTTCTCGACTCATCTTTTTCTTCTCTCGGATGTGTCGTCGGTTTTCTCCCGTAGAACTGGCGGTATTCCTCGGCTCACAGTATCCCGCCAAAGTCCTTGGTCGCCCAACGGCTAATCCCCTGAACGCAGCGCTTGTGGATGAATCGGTCTTTGGGAACCTCTCGAGACGTCAATTTGTCGTAGAAGGTGGCTCCCCTTTCTTGCGACTGCATGTCAGGGTTACTTGTCCCACTTGTGAAGCGCTGAGAGCCGTGGGAATGGCCAATAGAGTGCTGTCTCAGGTGCTCGTGGGCGCCGCTAATAGCAAGGCGAGACCACCTCAACCCTTGTCGAATTCCAATATGAACAAGAGAGTTTGGGCATGAAAAGAGAAGCAGATTGACATAGCTTGTAAGTTTATAATGTAATGAAGCGCTGCACCAGAAAGCAGAGAACTTGACGCATCCGCATGGCTGCTGCTCTACTATTATGACTGCCGCTTCTCCTCCTGTATTCTCTATCAGGTTGTTTGATACTCGATAAATATTTTCATACCGGTGCTGCTGTCACGTATCGCGACACGTTCACAGTTATTTGAGCAAAAATTTGCTTTCTTTCTTGAAAAGTTTGTGCCAAAGTTCACAAAAACCCAAAGTAGCCAAGGCAGAGACAAACTCGACCTTTTTCGGCAAGGGTCTGGGCATTTCTACTTAACTCTCCAAACAGGTGCCAAAGTGAAGCTCCACTGCCCGTGTGATGGCTCTCGTCTGGCATCTTTTTGAGCTAAATATTCCTGTGATCTTGTGTTATTGTGTCTTGTTCGTCATTCGTTCGTCTTCTTCGGGTCTAAATTGCGAAACTAATGCCGTATTTAGGTTCCACTGCTTCTCTTAAATTTATACATAATGTCTTCGGCTTAATAGTGGCACTTTTGAAATTATGTGGCACGCCAGAAAAAAAGAGAAAAAAACAAACAAAAAGTACTCTGGCACTCACTAACGTTTTGAAGCATAACCTTATTAGGTCTAATTCAGGCCCCTACGACTGCCAGGCATCGGCCAGGTTAGGCGTTTTCTGATGGTGTGCTACCTTGGATAAGAACCATCTTTGAATTTTCACAACCTCGGGAGGTTCGACGACCGCGTACCGACAGGCTGTTTGAACCTCTGGCTAGGGCATCATCATGTGGATTGCATAATGTGGATGGTTGTCCAACGGGAATGCTGATGTTGATCGTTGTCCAACGATCAACATTGGTTCACAACGATCATCTATGATCGTTGTCCAACAATCAAGACTCCACTGTGAGACAATTTTGATCGTTGCTCGAAGATCAACGATGGCTCACATGGTTGGCTTCTGTCACATCAACGGGTTAATAAAGACGTAGTTGGCAGCATTGTTTCGAAGTTTTCACATATCTGCCGATGCAAAATTTGAAGGAATATATTGCAGGCACGCAACTATTCTTGGAACGTTAGTAATGACAAGGAATATTTTTTTTTTAAAACAACAAGTTTTACTAAATCGGAAAAGTTTCATTACACAAAACCTCGTTTTTTTTATTTGTATGTTATTTAACATTTATATAGAAATAAAATGTGATAAGGTGACGGCGATTACGCAAACTTGTCTCGCAGTTTAAAAAAAATGTAGCTGCACATATTTTGTTAGATTTCAGTTTTTAATAGAATCTAGTTAGTTGCTCTGGTTGTTCTGGAAACATTGCTTACGTCATTAAAAGGAAGACCATTCTAGATATCAGTCGATCTTGCGTACTGACATGTTTCGGTGCGTATTTGAACTCGACGTATAATTCCCTCTTGTTAAAATTAGCGCAAAGACAACGGAGGTAAAACCTAGAGATCTGTCTACATTCTTTCTCCCTGGTTTTTGCGTCAATGTTTACATAATATTGCCGCGAGCGCAGCTGGCCAAGCAGGCAGCGCGCTCCTGGCCTATCGGTTATTGTGCCTGCCTCCCACGCGAAAGGCCAGGGTTCGATTCCTGGGAGCGACGTCAATTTTGTTTATCCCTGCAATTTAGTGTTCTGGAAAATTCGAGAATCCTGTTGCTTGTTCGAGGTCCGAATGTTCTACGCGTCGAACATTCTACGCTGATTATTCCAGAAGCCCACGCGTGTACATAAGGAATTTCGCGTGGCGAGCCAGAGTCAGTTTCGCCTCAGCGTTCGATCTTGCTGCTTCGCCGCCTTCGACACCCGCGACGCTCTCTTGTTATCTTTCTTTTCCCTTTTATTTTTGGGCACAAGTTCGCCCCATTAAACGTTCAGTTTACTCAGTTATTATCGCCTCATCACTTGTCATTCGTGACATTTTGGTGGAGATCCGGGGTAAATACTCTGTAGGCGCTGTTCTTCCGTCCATCGGTTGTGCTGGGCCACTCGCTCGTACTGCTGTAGCCAGTCCTCGACGTCTTCATAGGGCTCACCATGGAAGGACACGGGCGTACGGGAGGCGACGGGTAGGGCAACGACGGGTGGCGTGGTCATCGTCGCGGTCTTCTTCCTTGGTTTCGGTGGCAGGGGTCCAAATTCCGGGGATTGGCCTTTGGTACGGTGGCTTGATCGGGCTTTGGCGTCTTCTGCGAAGGGTAACCTCCCGGGGCTGAGCACGTCACTTGGCGGGCGTGTTTTCGGAGGGGTACGCTCCACGGGCATAGAATGCAATACCCCGCACCTTCACCAAAATGTCACGAATGACAAGTGATCCCCAACAATCCAGCAAATAATTTTAACATAGTAAAATTCCCACAACTACGCGTATATTTTCCTTATTCGGAACTAATAATGTTGCGGGGAGATATAAGACCAGCGGAGCGTTTGATTGAATGCGGGCTTGCGCGGTTGGGGTGGAGTGTTTACCACTCGTAGGTTCTGAAGCGCAAAATTGAAAAATAGAGGTACGATTCTGAGCATAAAACCTTATTTTGCGACCCGCATAAAGACGCTAGGTTTTGTAAAATGCTCAAACTCCGCGGGAATGTGACACTAGACTCCGTGTCAGTTCGACTGCGGCGGACGCTATCGTTCGATACAGACAATCAAGCAACTTGACTAGTTTACCGCCTCTGCTCCCGTCGTGTTTCTATGTGTGCGATCACTGGCTAGACCAATCACAAATAGAAAACGTCAGGGCACTTACGCAACCCGTAGGAGGAAACACTGCGAAAGCTGAGGTATGTACATTCGCTTTACACGTTTTGAAACATCGTGTTCTTCAGAGTAACTAAACCGTGTCCTATAAAGCGGAATAGGAAATAAACTTTCAATTTTGGCTTGTGATGGTTTCCTTCGTGACACCTCAAACAGGTGCCAAAAGGAGAAGCGGACTTTTAGAAACATGAAGTTATCTACAATCTCTTTCCAAAAACCCCAATGTTTGACTGGGGTAGAATGTGTTGTTGAAATGGTCAAGAAAGGCAAGTGATTGTCTGCGGCAAACTTCAGCAAACTACGACAATGTGAAAAAGCCGCGACGCTCAACGCCAGGCTTCACAAGCACTCGGCGGCAGCGATTGCAAGTTGCTCCGCAGACGTCTAAAGTTTTGTTGGCCTCCACGTTACAGGCGATTCATCTACCTTGCCTCGCCGACCTGATCGCTGTACACGCGCCAAGATCAAGCGGAGACATCATAGCAAGTGAAGGAAACCATCTGATTGGCTGCGGCAAACTACGTGGCAGTGACGGCATCGCAGGACACTATAGAAAAAGCCGCGACGCTCAACGCCAGGCTTCACAAGCACTCGGCGGCAGCGATGGCAAGTTGCTCCGCAGACGTCTAAAGTTTTGTTGCCCTCCACGTTACAGGTTGGTACATACGCTTGATGTTTTAGGTGTTGCTATCACTGCTGCCGCTGTTGCTTTTGTCAATTTGTTGATATTAGAAAGAGGCTAAAGATGGCAGAGGCAGAAGAATGTTTGTCCTGTCATGAAGTCTTGCCAGTGGGGGTGTGCATGACCTGTTCATAGTGTGGTTTCAGCTATCACATGGGTAAATGTTCGGGTGTGACAAAAAGTGCTCTAAACAAATGACCGATGAAACAAGAGAGTCGAGGCAATGTCCAACATTCACCATTGGAAAAGCAAAGGGACAAACCGCATAAAAAAATCCGGGAGAGAAACCCGAGAACCAGTTGGCCGAAATAACAAGAAAACTGGATGTCTTAATGTCAATCGGAGCGAAAGTGGACGCGCTTCTTTCCATGAAAGAACCAGTAGACAAAATTGAGCTGTCTGTGCAGCACATGTCAGATCAATATGATGAGATACTTGAGGAAATGAAAAAAAAAAACCAAGATGTTAAAGAACTCAGGGAACGTGTTGAAGGACTGGAAAATAGCGGAACCCAAAGAGAAGTCGAAGCTCTAAAACAGAAAGTAAATGAGCTTCAGCAATACAGTCGCAGACAGAACCTTGAGGTGCATGGGTTACCGTGTCTCCCAAACGAAAACCTGTGGCACAAACTGAAAGATGTACCAGACCAGCTAGGCGTTGCTGCACTGAATGAAAACGATGTAGAAGCGTTGCACAGGATGCCCGGAAAGCCAGATAAGTTTCCTCCGATTCTCGTTCGTTTCACGTCCCGGCTTACTAGAGATCGATGGTTCCAGGCAAGGGCTGTACTCAAAGATAACGCGTCGGGTATCTGGTTACTGGACAACGTAACAGCGCAAACAAAATGATTGCTTTGGCAGGTAAAGACGAAGGCAGCGGAAAGACGTTATCAGTTTGTTTGGCAGCAGGGCGGAAAAATTTTTGTCAGGAAGCAACCCGGCGATCGCCCTATTCGAATTGACAATGACAAAGATCTGGCTAAAATTGAGTGAACATTCCGGAAGTATAAATCTACTAAATAAATGAACACAACAATGGCGCGCGATTATAGTGAACCTATGTACTATGACAGCGCGTTATTCAATCGGTGCATCACTGATAAAGCAGTGACTGCAAAAACACTAAAATTGTTTAACTTAAACGCACGAAGTCTGCGGAATAAATATGAAGTATGTTTTTTCCTATATTCTCTTTGTACTTCCTTTGATGTTCTTGCGTTTACCGAAACGTGGTACGCAGGAGAATCGGACATTGTGCAATTCCAAGATTATAAATGTGAAGTTATCTGCTGCGAATCTCGTCGTGGGGGTGGTGTTGCCTTGTACATTCAAAACAAATTAATCTACCATGTACTGCATGATTTCACTTGTATAAATTATGATCTTGAATCTTTGGTTGTGGGTTACGGAGGTTGTATAATTGCTGTGGTTTACCGTCCGCCTTCAGGAGCTTTAAATGTTTTTTTTTTTTTCAATTTTCTTGAAGAATTACTTGAGTATGTTATGTCAATAAATCAGAAAATAGTTTTATTTGGAGACATGAACGTTGATCTGTTGACGAATGAACCTGCGAGTGTAGCTTTATTAGAAATCGCTCAAGTAAGCGGATGTGAAAATATAATCAGTGTTCCCACCCGCATAACTGAACGTACGGAATCACGAATCGATATTTGTTTAACGAATCATCAAAAAACTTACGTATTTTCTGGAGTTCTAACTGCAGATCTGAGCGACTATTTACCATTGTGTTGCTTCTTTCCCCAACACAATTCACAACACAAGCTCCTGTACAAAAACCCAGTATTTTTCAGACTCATCAACGCAACCACTTTGGAAGATTTCTATAATCTCGTTTCGACAGAAAACTGGGATGATGTTTTTAAGGATCCGAACCCGACAAAATCTTACGATATTTTTATATCAAAGCTTCAAGAATACTATAATAAAGCTTTCCCGAAAGCGGAGATTAAAAAACATAAAAAGTCAAGGAAGCGATGGGTAAAGCTGGAACTTTACAACAGAATCAAAGCACGCGATCAGATGTTTGCAACATTTATCAAAACTAAAAATAAGAATTTACTTATGGAATATAAAAAATGCAGAAACAAACTTTCCCTTTACATTAAAAAGGCGAAGATAAACTTTTATAAATCTACGTTTTCTGAAATTTATAAAGACCCAGCTAAGCTGTGGAATAGTATGAGAAAATTATTGTCAATAAATCCAGTTTTGATCCCCGAAGAGCTTAAAATAGATGGTACTGTATATATGCAAGCTTTATTGGCAGATAAATTTAATACACATTTTCTGTCATCTGGTGCCTGTGAATCAATGACCGTATATGATAACCATTACTCATCTGTTTCGGTATTAAGCTCAATATTTTTAGAACCAACAGATGAAACAGAAGTTCGCAACATACTAATGTCCCTAAAAACAAACTGCGCAAGCGGTGTTGATAATATCAAGGTTACCCCTATTAAAGCAGCAACGGAGTTAGTGGTGCCTCCTCTTGTCGATCTTTGTAATAAAATAATGGTTGCTGTTATATTCCCAGAAAAAATTAAAATTGCTAAAGTCAGTGTTATCCACAAGGGAGGCACATATGAGAACCTTGGTAATTACAAGCCTATATCTGTACTACCACTTTTTTCCAAGGTTGTAGAACAAATAGTTAATTCAAGATTTTACAGGTTTTTTACAGTTAATAATGTTATAACTGACAAACAGTTTGGGTTTCAGAAAGGGAGATCTACCGAATAAGCCCTAATATATATCAAAGATAGAATAATTACTAATATAGAAAACCATGCATATACCATTGGGATTTTCCTGGATTTCAGAAAGGCGTTTGATTCAATAAAACATGAACTTTTACTGGAGAAACTATCGGCGTACGGAATTAGAGGTAATTCACTAGAATTAATTCGCAGTTATATATATTCGCGTTCTCAATATACGGTACTTAATGTATTTCTGTCTCAACTCGCACCGATAACATATGGCGTTCCGCAAGGTTCCATACTGGGGCCTCTATTATTTCTAATTTATATAAACGATATTGTGAATATACCTGAATTGCGTGATATTATTTTATATGCTCATGATACCAATGTCTTTTTTTCTAGTGGAAATCTGGATCAGATCGAGGAATTTGCAAATATTTGGCTCAGTAAATTATTATTGTGGCTAAAGCGCAACCAGCTTAATCTTAACACCAGTAAAACAAAATATGTATTGTTCAGATAAAAAACAAACCTATTTCGCGTACATTGAACATCTTTTTTGACGGGGAAAAAATGAAGGCGTTAAAAATCACAAGTTTCTTGGTGTGTGGTTCGAAGAAACACTCAGTTGGACTGTACACATAGACCAGTTCAACCAACATGATCAGTTCAACCAACATGACTAGTCAACCAGTATGACCAGTTCAACCAGAGTGACCAGTTCGAACCACCTTGACCAGTTCAACCATTATGAAGCTGGTCAAACTGGAGCAATAACCAAGTTTGAAACTGGTAAAAGTTTGAACTGGTCTTTCCAATAGGGTGGTGCCTCAATCTAAGCCCTGGGTCTCGGTATCTCGGAGGCGGCAGCTTTCTGCTTTGACTGGGCTACCCCCTTGGATCCTGATGCTTCGACCCCAGTGAGCGAAAGCACCATTATGCTCCTGGGGCTCCTTTGTGCAACCGTGCACCGATCGAACGGCAGGCTGCAGATCCCCTTGGCCCGCTGCTGACGCGCCTCAACGAAATGTGGACATCTTCAAATTGGACTGACATCCTTCGCAATAGCAACGATCCATCTCGTCGTCATCTTGCATGTATATATTCATCGCATTACCATGTTCTTTAGACGCGGCACCGCGGGCCTGCATGGTACAGGCTGTTGCCTTACCGCGGTGCCACCGCTCTCCAGAGCCAAATAAAGATATTACTATTATTAAGACAGTGGAAAGGGTTGGGCGCGCGAGCGTCTTGAGGCGTGGTTTGGTTGGCTGAGGTTGAAAGGGTCCCACAAGGCTCGTGCGCTGACTTTGACAGTGCTTTCCTTTCCCCAGTCTCAGCTGAGACGCTGTTCCTAGCAAGTCGGCCATGGTTTGGGCCGCACGTTTGTTTATTCTACCGTTGAATATGGACGTGACGACAACCTCACATGCGCCAAGTTTTCAGTCACTGAGAGTCATACCTTTACACTCTAGTGAAGCAAAAACGGCTTAAATTAGTCGTGTCACAAATTTAGAGCACACGACCACCGCAAGGGGCTGTTTCGCGGCCTGTGGTCTGTGGTTGGACCCGAGATGCTCGCCTATTCAAACCAATGTGTGGCCAAACTCTCTCAATAAACGGCTCTGTTAAAGGCGAAGCTTAAGCGCCCTCCTGTAATTTTTTAAATATTTACTCTAATGTAAATTTCCTGTTTAAATGATTATTTGTGTTGACTTATTCCGCATTTCTTCGTTTCTACTAAATCGACTTTGGCCGACCCTCGCGACTATGATCTTTCGCTGATCTAGCCCTGTAGAAAAAAGGGTGTGGAGTCTCCTGTGTGTATATAAGAAATGCCAACACAAATGGGTAGATTGAGGATTGTATCCCTGTCTGTAGAGGTATTGTTCAACCATTAAAAGGAACATAACCTTTTATAAATTGTTTATATTGTTTTGAGTGCTCCGCCTTATTTAGAAGCCAATTTCTAATTAATGACCTGTTTTTTTCCTGTTGCGGCGAGGCTGCCAGATTACTTTTTGGGACCGTCGTATAAGGCTGAAGTTGTTGGACCGCTCTCGGCCAATGGGAGAAGGAAGCGATCTCCAAATGTACTTCTTTTTTCCACCAGACTTCAGAAAAAATGAAAACAAGAGCGGACTCGCTGACTTGACTAAGGTTTTGGCTACGCGAATTTGGGATACAATACTACTCCCCGGGAATGAAGCCGACGAAGCGAAGAAACTCCGGTGTGCCTCTCCTGCTATCTGCTTGGGCACGCCGCTCTCGCGATCTGCTCATGACCATGGTCCTGATAAAGGCGGGCTGTCATCCGCGTATCATTATTAATTAATCCAAACATAATCTTTTTTGACCCACTTTAAGGCTTTATAATTCCTTACATTTGTAAATTCTAAAACTTTAATATTCAATTTGTTAATCAAACGCCTTAATGTATTAATAAATCATGAAACCCTTTCTGGCGAATGAGCTAAATAAAACCTTGACAATGACAGGTTGTCAGTCCGCCCTCAACAGTTTCTGGTGAATTAGAAAACCGCAGTATTTCGGCCTCCCACGAGGTGGCGCATCAAAGCATCAAAACAGTGTTTCGGTTTTCGTTTTTGTTTGTTATTATCTAAGCTCTATCTGAAGAATCAATGTAGGGATTGAGGCAAGTTGGTTCATGATTACAAACTGGTAGCCGCGCGCAACTAATTATGCCAGCCAAACGTTGTTTTATTTACGCAAGAAAGATATTACTTGTTTTGAGCACGTGTTGATACGTTGACGGTGTGGTTGTTTACGTTGTTGTTTTCTTTTCATGAAACATCCAGTTGACGTTCGCCGCTCGTCCTGTCCATTCGCTCATTTCTCTGTGTATATTTTGCGAGCAGCTTCCAGACCCTAAATAAACGAGCAAACCTGGTGCCCATTACGAGGCAAGTTTTATACGTAGTAATATGTGTATTCATTACATCCCGCTTGAATACATGCCATTATTATTATCACATGTCTATATAAAAGATCCGTAAGAAAGGGCAAAATTTAACTACAGTAAAGGGGGACAACGGGCAAACACATATCTCTAAACACAGCTGGGTGACTGGTGCGCGACTGAAACTGTGACACACTTCGCCATCTTTCTTCGCATTCCACTTTTAGTAAATTTAAAATGCAGATGATGCGAGTCTATTATTTCATATTTCCCATGAATTTTTCTTCTTCACCGATTATGCCTCGAGCGAAACTACAAGTATAGACAATCTTTGGAATAGGTTTTGGATAAACTATTTACCACTGAATTAAAGAATGCAGACCTAGACGACAGAAGTTAACAGAAAACACGATCCATGAATCAATCGCTAAATCAATCATATAAAGCGTAAAATATAAAGAAAACGAAGATCACTGAAAAAAAGAAGCCCTCAGGATAAACTTACTCTTGCAGAATTTGTCAAACTATCAAAAAAAATACGAATAGTGCTAACTTTATCTATCTATCTATCTATCTATCTATCTCTATATATATATATATATATATATATATATATATATATATATATATATATATATATATATATATATATATATATATATATATATATATATATATATATATGGGTCATTACACGTGAAACGTCCCAGACGTTGCGCTCGACCACCTCCGATTTCTAAAAAAAAATTCATAGGCTTCCGCCACAACGTCCGAGGCATACCCTAAAATAGTTTTGACGAACAAAAATTGTGATGACGTGCGGGCGATTTTAATTTTTGAAAACAGCGTAAGACTAGGCATCACTCAATAATTTACGAAAAATCAGCTTTTTTATGAAACACCCAACAATACTTTTTTCTTAAATTTGAACGGTTGTCGACTTACAATGTGGTTGGGTTTGTGCAGTTTTGTTTAATTTAAATATTGTTTTTAAAAATACATAATTTTATTCAAAAATAAAATTTTTGTCGTTTTATTAAAAATATATAATTGCTCCCGGGACCTAATATAACATTTTACTGGCTGCCCTTTAGGTATATATCCTATAAAAATATTTTAAACCGCTCAATTAAAGGGCCCATGAAACGATTCTAACTTTGAGAGAATGTGCACCTTATTACCCTTTTTTTTTGTTTACTTTAGCACAAGGACCATAAAACACGACCACTTCTCTCGAAATGTAGCGAATGCGCTGCGTAGCCGCACACACAAAAAGGAACTATCTCTTGACTTGACTTCACGTACGGCGGCCATAGGAACTAACTTTGTGACGTCACGGCGGGTGCGGTTATTGAGATCGCTCTTGGAACAAGTATATTCTCAGTTTAATGGTAACGTTTAGAAATGATTTCGTTCCAACATAAACAAATGAATCGAAAGTTTTATATTCTTGTTCAGTACACGAAGTTTTCGCAGCGCCATCTATCCGGAGTAAGTCAAAGCATCCCCTCCCCGCTACTCCGCTGCCTAGCAACGTTGGCTGGCTGCTACTATCTGCTACCGACGAGCGGTGTGATCAACGCGATATAAAAACCACGTTTCGGCAGCTGCGTGGTTCGTTTTCTTTTTCGTGCGCCTAAAAAACCTCCGTTTCACCTTATGTTGTACCGCAGCGAAGGCTAGAAGCGCGAGCTCATAGCGTTGGCAGCTGCCCTTGGTGCACGAAAGCTTGTGCCGCCGAGGTGTGCCATAGAGCATGGAGCTCGCGCTTGTAGCCTTTCCTGCGGTACAACACAAGGTGAAACAGAGGAAGTATTCACAGGCGGCCATAGCTGTGTGCGCGACTGCTGAGCGCGTGCTGATGGCTAGCTTCCAGGGTTCTTTTGCAAGGTGCATTCCACACCGTCAAAATGGCCGGTCTTAGCAGCATATTAACGGGGAGAGAGGGGAGAGCCTGTTCTCGCTGTAGCAACGTCCACAGTGCTAAGGAGAGGACAAGACCGGAAGCCGCGTACCCCGCGGCTCGTCATGCGCACGTGAGCCGGGAAACATTGTATGAGTTGAGGGGCATCCCCAAACGCCATCTTATTTGGCCCGAAGTCTGAAAATCGTTTCATGGGTCCTTTAAACATATTGCAGTAAAACAAAAATCCTGAAGTTGCCAAACAGTGCGTTTTGACGCATAAACAGCCGTTTATTCCATCCTGAGGTGGTCCAAGTAAAAATACAAAATATGGTGAGTTTGGAAGAAGGATTGATCGTCTTTTGATTCTGAAAGTTCAATCAGAGCAATTTTTGTTTAAAGCGAGAAAACAATTTTTGAAGTTGAACTCTCGCACCACTACACGGCGTCGCTTCTTAACGCCTCTTCGCCGCACAGCACGTCACCTGCGACGATAGCCGAAGCGATTAGGTTCAAAGAAACAACGGAGTTTTCTGCCCGCTTCCCCTCGTCCCCCTTTTCTGGCTGTAAGGGAAGAAACGGCGGGTATCGTGTACTAATCGGAGGTGCCGCCAGTGCGTCGCCATAGCAGCCCCGTTGTGCCATTTGTACCCGAGGGCGGCTCCTCACACTCCGAAACGGGATGCCTAATCGACGGGCGGCATCAGCTGACGTGAACGTCTGAAACACGATAATATCTCCGCGAAATCTAGCCGTCACGCATGCTGCGGTGAAAATCGGAACTATGATCCGGTTCGCGCTTAGTTGGAGCGCAGTGAAGGCTACAGGCGCGTGATCAAAGCTCTGAAACGCGCTGATTCAGTATGTTAACTCGGACGCTTGAAGCATCGTCACAAGCCAAGATTGCGCTTCTAGCATCATTTTCGGTCCATATTGTCAGTGCGGGAATCTTTACATGACCCATCGGAAATAATGAATAAACAAAGGCACGTGTCCGCACTATTGACACTGGGTATCGAGACTTATTCCTTGCCTTTAGAGGAACCCGCTTCTGCGCTAGTAAGCTAAGAAAGGGCTGACAAGCGAGAAGTTGGCTTTTGAACGGCCATTTGAGATCGGACATCTGTCGAAGAAAGCACTTCATTCTTCGTCGAGTACGTTGTACGTTGGTGTAACGATGGATGAATCTGGTCCCTCTGGAGAAAGAAGTCAATCTACGGTTCCTGTGGATGCTGATCAGGGTACGTAGGAAAGCTAGCGTTATTTTGTACAATACAATGATAGTTGTGTCGTGTTTACTCGTGTCTACCTTGTCACAGTATCTGTATAGTTGCGGCCGCTCAATTCGTGACTTTTTCAAACCAAATAGACTAGCTATTTTTTTAAAGCTGGCCGTTCGTCGTACATGTAGTATGTGTTACGTTAGACATGTATAAGCCCAAGCTGTAGGGAAGGTTGCGTTGGCTTATATTAAATACACATGGTTCGCCTTATACCTGTCACAAACCAATTAGCGTTATAAAAGTTCAAAGCCGAATGGCGTTTTGCGTACAAGGCTAGCTTCTGCACGAAAGGCGCATATGTGCCCGACTTGTCATTTATGCGCAGCACGCAGATATGGCTCACATAAATGAAGGAGCAGTCATGTTCCATTCAAATTTCTTTTTCATTGCAGAAGCCGAACTTTCTCCGTGCTCCCTTGGTGCAAGGGGTTGCCATGTGACCACACAGACCAAGACGCGGTCCCTCATCAACGTTCAAGACCTGACGCACACGGATCGGCGGCTCCTTTCGCTCCGTTCCGGGCGCCCACAAGGTGACATCCGTACAGTGTGTTCACATCATTATCAAGTATACCTTTTAAAAGTACACATCACTGATTGCATCCAACTGGTGTTCCAACCCTTTCTATGAACACGTCAAAAACCGCCGTGGATCAGCTGTCATTACAATAGCCTTGGCAGATGCGCACCCCAAGTTAAACCTTATTCCTGGAAACCGACTTTGTCAAGCATGCCGGCGAAATTGTTTCGAATTGAAGAAGAGACCTACTTTTCAAGCACCACCACCACCTCTGGCTCGTGATGCCCCTCCTGAGCAAGATGACCCCGATGTAGCACTATGAGAGCGTCAACAAGGCCCTCGCAGCCGTTGGAGAGAGCCCTCTCCAACGAAAACGAGGGCGAACAAGCCGCGAGACATACGCCAAAAAGAAGGTTAGAAAACTTAAAATCTCTGCCGAAAGAAGAATGTATACATCTTTGGGTGTACAGCAGAAACGAACTTCTCAGCCGAACCAGGATGAAGATTTTGTTTTGAGTGACTACGTGTCACTCATGCAAGATGTAAAAAACAAGTTTGACCAGGAAAAAAAATAGAGAGAAAAAATTGCAACTTCTTACATTGGCCCCACCCTCTTGGTCTCGCGAAAAGATTATGAACTTCTTTGGAGCCTCGGAACGACAAGCGCGTCAAGCCGTAAAGGTCAGGTCAGAATCAGGAATATTGGGCACCGTGCCAAAAAGAAGAGGCCGCCCGGTCAGCGAAGAAGTCAAGGCCTCCATCATGGAGTTCTATCCGGACGACGCTGTCTGGTACTGCCTACCGGGAAAAAAAGACGTGCTACGTGGTCGCCAAAAGCGTCTGTTGTTGCTCAACTTAAAAGAAATGAACGAGAAATGGAAAAAAAGCTGCGATTTCAGGTGCAGCTTTTCAACATACGCAAGTCTGCGGCCTTCACATTGTGTCCTAGCAGGGGGGAGCGGCACTCACACAGTTTGCGTGTGCATGCAACACCAAACTTTTAAGCTCATGCTTCATGCTAGAGGATTAGACGAAAGCACCGAAGAACTTCTTTCCACTACAGTATGTGATCTACACAATGAAGAGTGCATGCTTGACAGGTGTTCCAAATACCCAAGTACCGATTTTACTGATACTTTGCTCCGCAGCACTCCACTTCTTGACCCGGAAGAAACGGATTACGTCCATGTGCAACAGTGGGTTAGCAGGGTGCGTTGCCGACTGGAAACCATTGTTCTGACACCAGACGAGTTCCGCGAAAAATTCTTAATATATGCTGAAGGCACTGAAGGCTCACCACTTTGTGAGCAAACAACAGGCACGATACTTGCGGGAGCGCAAAGCAAACATAGGCAAACACGAGGCAATAGTACCCATGGGCTTCGCTGAAAATTATAGTTTCATCGTGCAGGACGCCCCGCAATCCTATCACTGGTTGAATACTCAGGCATCAGTACACCCCGTTGTTATTTACTTTCGCAAACAAGAAGCCACCAACCAAGAGATTCATATAAAATCATTCAGTTTTCTAGGTGGCCCCAGTCTCAGGTTTTTCAACATGGTTAACATTCACCAGCTCGCCTGCACCATTACTATATTATCCCGATACTCCATTGTCCACCTTTAATTGCAAACCTGTCTCGGACAACATCAGGGCTAGACAAAGGCAACAATGCCAGTCAGACTCCGCATAATGAACCAGGCAGCTACCCTGACCGTTATCCCAGCCAGGGTGGTTGTGTCCAAGCCGCATTTAAGTTGAGGGTAGAATGTGGGGTGTGATTGCTCAGAGACGCCTCTAGGTACCCTAACCAAACAGAGACCCCTTTGGACACCACCGACCTGTCTCCGAAAATACTGGTGAGCAACTTCCGTTGTCTCGGCAGACGGTGCCCAGTTCTGGTATGGGCCTCTATCCAAGAGCCTTTTCCGTGCCGCTGGTCTCTCAGTGTTCCATACAGACAAATCGCAGATAGCCAGGTGCATTAGGGTACCAGTGTATAGTCTGTTTTTAATATTTTTGTGCCAATTATGTTTAGACTGGTTTAAATTATGCGCTGAGCTTCAACTGCAGTGAACGTAGCGACACATAGCAAAAATAGTTTCCTGATAGTGCATTGCTTCGAAACAAATTGTTCGGAGTAATAAAATTTACTGAACCAAGCAAACAAAATCCCTTCCTGATGAAAGATGCCAGCTTGGCGTGGCCAAGTGGTGGTAGAAAAGTGGCCGGCCAATTGGCTACATGTTTACCTGTAAACTGTGGCCGCAGGCGGCTGTCGTCCGCTGCTCAGTGGCAGTCATGTCGATAAAGCGTTGCCATTGTTTTTTTTGTTTTTAAAAGAGATTTCTTACATCTCTGACCAATCGCAATCTCTGATGCCATCAGCCATATGAGTTTAACATTAACCTGGATAAGGGGTGTTTGTGGCTCGTCGAATTAAAGCATGATGTGCTAATATCTGGTGGATTACTAATTGTTCTCTGGATCTCAAGAGGCACGAGGTGATCAACACATTTAATTAAATGTGGCTGCAAACTATTACAGTTCAAGCCACCTGCTTTACCTGACGTTGAGCCTGGCGTCCTGGACAGACTTATGGAAGGCCTTTCACACATCTGTCCCGTCGCTATTCACAAAAGGAATAGAACACGAAAGGGTAAATCTAGTTTTCTTTTTGCAAGAGCTTTTCTCCTAGTCTCTTGTTTGAGCATACCTAAACTCCTTACAAGGTGTAGTCATGCCTTTTCCTATGGCGAAACTAGTAAAGTGCAATGCTGTAACATGTGAAGGTTATCCCGGTTGTGATATTGTGACTCCAGGCACTGTTTCACAATGGGGCTATGGTACGCTAATGCCCACCGGTATACTATTATAACTCCTGTGTCATATGTTATGTGCCCTATTTCAGAGACGACTGGAGCCAGCACTTCAGCAGCTGTGCCTCGACCCCGAATCCTGCCTGAAGCGCTTCAGGACCTGCCTGAGGAGGAGAGCGAAAACCTGCTGGAGCAACTCAAGCGCATAATGACGCGAGAGGCTATTGCGGAAATGGAGCGCCTGACGAGGGCACAGGCCTCATCATCTGATTGGATGCTGTACAGGAGGGGTATGGCCACTGCATTCATATGCTACGGGTTCTTTACCCGCGCTAAGTCACTGAAGACTCAACCAGGGCCGCATAGCCTGAGAGGTCTCCTTCACAAGGTGCTGCAAGTCAGCACATTTCAGTCAGCTTCAATGAAGAGGGGACAGGATAAGGAGGGAACTACGAAAGAGAAATACATATCAAAGCTGGTGAAGGAAGGACACTGTCCGAGGATTGAGAATACCGGGTGGCTCAAGGAGACGGCAGGCTCTTTAGATCGACCGCAAAATTCGGTTTCTTAACCTATCGCGCTACGACTTTGTGCAGCGCTGCCCACAGATGGTGCATTTTTTGTAAATTTTGCAAAGAGCAAACTTAGCTGAGGAAAAAGTAAAGAAAGAAAAAGGCTTAGCTCCTATGGAAACGCAGCGACGCCACCGGTCTTCAAAGAGCACGGCGCCGTTTCGCACGGGACACAAGAGATGGCGCAACGAACGCCGCCAACGAACGAGCATACGGCGTCGAGAGCCAGCGTCTTTAGCAGACAATCTTTTCGACTCAAAAGCAGCACGCGTTCCGAGGGCGGCGACAGTCGCAGAAACAATTACAGGCGCGGTAACAACCAGCAACTGCAGTTCCTTGTCTGCTAAATTCGCTGGCTCTCGGCGTCGTCTGCCCGTTCGTTGGCAGCAGTTGGCGTCGTGACCGCTTGCGCCCTCTCTTGTCTCCCGTGCGAAACGGCGCCGTGTTGTTTGAAGACCGGTGGCGTCGCTGTGTTTCCATAGGAGCTAAGCCTTTTTCTTTCTTTACTTTTTCCTGAGGTAAGTTTGCTCTTTGCAAATTTTACAAAAAAAAAAATGCACCATCTGTGGGCAGCGCTGCACAAAGTCGTAGCTCGATAGGTTAAGAAACCAAATTTTGAGGTCGATTTAAAGAGCCTGCCGTCTCCTTGAGCCACCCGGTAGTAGGCTCATAATATGGGTGCAAATGCCCATTATGGGGGGTTCGCCCGATGGGATCGTGGTGTTTGAGTGTGAATGTTGCCAGGGAAAGCGAGTGCCTTTTGAAGTCAAATGCCCAGAGGTCCTCCAGAATTCATTCTGTCGAAAAACTGGAGAGCCCCAGTACGTCTACTACATGCAGATGCAGGTTTGCATGGGTATCACTGCACTCACAAGTTGTGACCTTTTGTTTATGTCTCAGACACTGACTACAAGCTAGTTGAAGTGAAGTATAATCATGCTCCCTTCAAGGAATGTGTGCATGCTGTACGTCCAATATATGTGGACTATATTTTCCCTGGGCCAAGGGGTGCATTTAACTAGCTTCCTGTTTTGTTTTTATCCAAGGTGTGCTGCCGTACTGTGTGCTATGGGAGCCGTGCAAAACGACTACTGTGCAGCCCTCTTGGGAAAATCAGGCATATAAACAATGAGGCACAAATGAAAGGAAGTTCTTTATTTCTTATTTTTAGCACACTTTTAGCATGGACATAGCTCCGCATCATAGCTAACACGCCGTCATCAAGACTACCCATGCACCCATCAAGGCTAGGCACACTGATGTCGAGTGTATTTGTCGTGAGTCAATTCATAATAACTGGAGGCTTCTTTTTCCAACTATTTACTCATTTATTTAGCATAGGTGCAATCTAGTTGAGGTACTGTCCCATCATTTTCATCTTTTATGACAGCGCGTAAATGACGTAAGGCCAAGCAAAAGCCTCCTGCAATATTCATTGCCGACTACTGCGCCCGATATTGCAGCTACTACGACATATCAGTTCCAAAGCGAGCGGTGTTCGCTCGCAAAGGCACCGCCATATTTCCCTGCCGTCCTAAATTTGCCGGTTACGTGACCTAAAATTCCCCCTCGTAAGGAGATGCGGTTAACTTTTTAGTGCGGTTAAGGTTAACCGGCTTTGAGAAATATTTCATAAGCTTCGCACAAAACTGGTTTGAAGTTGCACTGATCCCATCCAGCATACCGAGTTTTCTGTTATACATTTTAATAGACTAGCACCTTTTCCGCACCAAGCCTTCATCACATTGCGAGCACTTTTCCCGAGGTTTGTAACACTCATAAATGATGACACAAGCCGCTAATACGCATATTTACTTTATTTACATGTGGCTTCCTTGCCAGCTACAGAAACCTATCTTCTGCAAAGATTGGCGGTGAAAGGTTTACGATACCTGCAAGGAGCTGCATTACATCGTCAAACAGTGGAAGCAGGTGCGTAGGAAAATGATGCTGCAGAATCTTGAACAATTTTAGTCGTTGAATGGCACGTTCCACGTGGACACATGCACGTGGGATGTCTTGGTTCCTGAGTGCGTCATGTTCGGTCATATTTTGCTTGTTCCTCAGAAATAGAGGCCGCACAAGCTCGACAAGAACCTCGTCACAAAGCTTGTCGATAAGGAAGCCCTTGTCGACCATTACCTGCTCGTACGGTGAGCACCTCTCCAGAACTCCAGATTCCTTTGTGATAAAAGATTCTGAAGTCCGTCCCCCAAAAGCACGGCTCACGAACGTAATCATGCCAGTTGGTGCGCACCCAATCAGCACTTTTAGGGTGTAGGTTTTCTTATAATGACTGTACGTCAGTATCCTGGATGCAAGGTCAAGTGGTCGCTGGATGGGGATCTCAGTGCTGTCCAGAACAAGTTTCGTGCGAGGAAACTTTTTAAAGTAAATTGTGAGGTTGTTCTCAATAGACTGGTCGCAGGGAACATACAGAGCTGACCCTAAAACCTTACTCAGGACCCAAAGGGACATCTTCACGTTCTCAGACGCCGTTGTTCTATGTATCCTAAAAAGGAACGCTAGAAAACTGATGGTGACATCATGATAGAGCTTCATCAATGTCATGAGCACAGTGTCGCCTGAAGAAAGCAGGAAGCTCCTCGAAGAAAGCTTTGCTCGCACACTATCGAACTCTGTTACAATGTTTCTCATTAGTTGTAGAGATCCAACCCCAGTTAGTGAGGCAAGCTCACTGTCACTCTTAACATTCGCCAAGCGAACGTGGGGCCCTAGTTTCGCCTGCAACATGCTGTCTACTTGAACGCAGGCATCCAGGGTAGGCAATTCCTTTTGGATGTTCGACAGGGAGTCGTCGGGCCCTACAAAAAAAAAAAAAAGAATGTAACAGAAATTTACATTTTCAGTATTTCCTTACAGTGTGTGTGCAGTCATGACCCGCATGGATGTGAACATCGGATCACCGACCACTCCGTACTGGCAGTGCCATGGAGCAGTGGCCATAGTGCCCTGCAGCTCAATTCCAGAAGCGTCGAAAGGCGAACAAGCTACCATGGCCATCGCTTCATGATGCTGCAGGTACGGAGTAATTGATGGTTTTATGTTCACCTTCATATGTATCATGACTGCACAGCGAGGCTACACAAGATACAGCCGTGTCATATGGTGCCTGCAAGCAGCTTTCTGCAGCCCACAGTGCAACCAAAGTATTTGCCACTATCCCGGAATCTGTGGAATTTCTTTTTTGGAAAGCTGAAACTATCCCATGCTTCACGTCCTCTTCTACCCAACCTGATTCCCCATATCGTCCCCGATTCCGATAACTGCTCAGAGTACACTGACAGCCCACAGATGCTCAGAAAGTTTCCACACACCCTTGCATCTCACCATCACCTTGATGTCTTCAGTCCTAATTATCAGCCCCGTTCACCTCAGGAGAGGCTCGCCCCCCCCCCCCCCCCCGGACGCCGCTGATGCGGTACCATGGTGCTAGGCTCCTATGGCCGATATTCACCAAGCCTCTCCAGACGCCTAACACTTATTTTTTCACCTGGCTCTCGAGTAAGGGGCTCTTTATTTTAATAAACGTTTGTCCTCCTGTCCAAGCGTGAATGTTTTCGCTTGACCATGACTGCTTTGTCATCAAGTTCCGCCAGAATGTTGTGACCCTAAAGGTGAAAATGGCAGAACATGCACAATATGAATACAACAGCATAGGTGGAAACTATACCAAAGCATAACTTCCATAAATGTTTCCAGTAATGGAAGACTTCTGGGTTAAGTGTTCGAATGCATAAGGAGCATACTTCGAAGAAAATTTAGAAATTAGACACCAAAAGTATAACCGATCTTTTTTCAGGCAGTTTCTGGAAATAAAATGTTTTGTAATGCCGAAATCACAATAAATTGGGGCATGTGGTGGTCACAAAACTTGCATTATGTTTCACTGTCGCTGCAGTGACTGCTGGTTTCCGTGCAGTGCTCGTCACAGGTGACAGTGGCCTCGCTGTCCCCATCACAGGAAACGGTCTCGTCGCCATCACGGGAAACGGTCTCGTCGTTCTCACCTAGGGTAATTTGAGAGGGATACTTACAAAACTACTACATTATCTCAAACAAGGAATGTACCAGATGAAAATGCAGGTTGCCATTCTCAGATTCAACCCATTCAAATGGTCAAGGTGGCATTTAGCCAGCTTTCGAGAACTTCTGTATTACACAGGAGCAGCCTCTAACATGCAAAAAGACAGTAACTTGGCGAGCCCTCATTGAGTGCGAGGTAGTGACCTAGTAATAAACTCACAGTGTTGTTGCACATTCTCAAAACCAGTCAGGAGGTGCTGTGTTGACGCTGCAGCACCAGGAGGTAAGCAGCTCGTGTCGGATGCTGCCCTGTTACCTGTGGAATTTTCACCGAAACATCAACCAAAATAGTCATTACATTACATTTTCCTTGAAATGCCAAAATACAAAACACGATGGCGAACGTTATAATGTAGAATGCTGCTAATTAGACTGCATATTGGCACGAAACGTTAAAAGTTGTCTTTTTCCACAAAATTGAAAGAATAAAACACAGAGGACAAGCACAGGAAAACCACATGTGGTTTTCCTGTGGTTTTCCTGTGCTTGTCCTCCGTGGTTTTCCTGTGCTTGTCATCCGTGTTTTATTCTTTCAATTTTGTGTATTCATGTTCAACCCGCTCGCCTTCACCAGTACTTGTCTTTTTCAGTTAAACTTATCGGTTATTCGAAGATGCACGGTTCACGATGAAATATCAATGAGTTCTGCACGACGAGGCTTTAGTCATACGCTCATTTGCATTGCTCAATCAAAATAATAGGAGTCGCAAAACGATTCACGCAATTGCGTAAATATCTCAATATCGTAAAGATACTAATACCTAATATGTTCCAGTGTAAAAGCTAGCCTGGAATAAAATAGTGATCAAATGATAGCAGTACCTCTCGGTGGCTTCCGAAGCCTCTCACCCTGTCGTGTGATCCCTTCGGAAGATTCTTCGACGGAACGGCGTTGTGTTTCAAGGACCTCCTCTTGGGCCCTGTTATGAAAAAGGGTGGGGATATTTTGCCGGCAGCCGGCTCAACCACTCGGGAAAAAAACTGCTGGGAGTTTAGGACGGCAAGAATTATTGTAAAAAATAAATAAATAAATGAATATCGCCAAATGTTTCACAAAAAAAGAAAAGTTGGTTTACTTGGATTTAAACCCGGGACCCACCGCACACGAGGCGGACAACTTTCCACTGAGCTACTCACGCAACTTGGAATACATGATTTGACTATTCCTTTTATACGATACCCAATGGCAACAACCACGGGCAGTGTTTTTTTTTTCACTCGGTTTGTTGTGCCGGCTGCCGGAAGAATATCCACTACCTATGAAATACAATGTGCGGTTTGAACGGATGTCGATGCTAGCGTGATTTACGCGCGTACATACCTCGTCCATTAGCGTAGTTTGCTTGGAAGTCATCGCTTGAGAAGTGGCGAGCACACACCACGTCGTGAGCTGTCAACTTCTTTCCTACTCTTAACTTACGTATCCACTGCGATTTCAGTTTTTTTCTGCAGGAAAGCTATGGAAGCTGATTCCAGACTTTAAAGCACGCGCTGAGCACTGCGGTACGCAACAAGCGCGTACCATATTCTAACAAACCTGCAGGGAACGCGGAAACAACACGGCAGCCGACGGCAGCACACTCAAACGCCGGTGTTGTTTTACACGCAGGCGGTGTTTGTTTTGGTGAACGCAGCGCCCCCTGTAGTTCGATCTCCTCGCCAATCGTCGCAGGTGGCGTGCTGTGCGGCGAAGAGGCGTTAAGAAGCGACGCCGGGTAGTGGTGCGAGAGTTCAACTTCAAAAATTGTTTTCTCGCTTTAAACAAAAATTACTCTGATTAAACTTTCAGAATCAAAGTCAAGTCAAGTCAAGTCAAAATGTGTTTTTATTTGTAAACAAGATGTTAGATAATTACACTTATTCAGATGGGGGTCCCAAAGTTTTCACAGAAAACTGTTGAAGGGACCCCTTGGTAATAAAGGGTTAGTTAGCGATCAAGTTAGCACCATTATATATAAAAAAAGAAAAAAGAATGGAGAAAAAAATGTAAAAAAAAACGAAACATGATTGCGGTATTTACATAATCAAAATATAAAACCAACTGAAAAGAGAGAGAAGAAAAGCTAGAAAGTCAAGGAAAAAAGGACAATATCAGTGTATGTTTGTGTGTGTGTGTGATTGTGGGATTATGTGAAAACTGTGCATAGCAGAGAAGAATGAATCGGGGGGGGGGGGGGGGGGGGGCAGATAAATTGATGATGAATCATGCAGATAGTATGTGTGCACGTATGGCTTGTTTAAAGATATAGAATGATGACATGGCAGTTAGGCTGTGTGGTAGCGAGTTCCACGTTTTAGTAGCAATGTAAATGAAGGTGAACGCGCCATAATTAGTTCGTATGCATGGCACAGACAGTGACGCTTCGGAATGTGAACGCAGAGGATACATGACATCATGATGAGTGAAACTAATTGAAGAGCATGTTATCTGATTGGTGATGAACTTAAATGTTAATAATGCTATACGATAATCGAGGCATTGATGAACTGTTAAAATGTTCAGGAAGCGGTATGCAAATTGAGCACTTTCGCGCCTATTAACAAATAGCATTGCTCGAAGTGCTGTGTTCTGGGCCATTTCTATGGGTTTTAGTGTTGTTTTATATGTCAATCCATAGATGGATAACCCGTACGAAATGTGAGTATGAATAAAGCTATGATAAAGCATTTGGAGGGTTCGTAAGGGAAATATGTGCCGTAGTTTATATAGAATTGGTATATTTCGATATATCTTGTTAGTGGTGTCTTTTACGTGTTGATGCCATGTTAATTGATGGTCAAGTGTTAGTCCTAAAAATTTAGTATGGTACACTCGAGTTAGGTTCATACTTGCAAACGAAAGCTGAGGTGTGTTTAATATTTGTTTGTTTTTTGGGGCAAAAATTATGTAGTTTGTTTTCGCTATATTGGGAACTAATTTGTTATAGGTTAGCCATTTAGATAGCTTTTCTAAAGTGTTATTAGCTTCCATGTATAGTTCTGTCACGCTTGCATTAGATATAAAAATATTTGTATCGTCGGCATAAAGAACACAATCTTTTTGTAAATAGGCTGCCAGGTCATTAATATATATTAAAAAAGAAAGGGACCTAATATTGAGCCTTGCGGAACACCGATGGTAAGAGATTTGGTTGTTGAAATAGTGCCAGCTAAAGTGACAAATTGGCATCTGTTAGATAGATAACTTTCGATCAGATTGAGAGCAACACCACGAACCCCGTAAGCACTTAATTTCTGTAGTAAAAGTTCATGGTTAATAAGATCAAACGCCTTTGTTAGGTCTACAAAGATTCCCATTGTTAATAACTTCATTTCAATGTTTTGCTTTGTTTTCTCTACCATATTTAATAACGCGAGTTCTGTTGATTTCCCTTTAAGAAATCCATATTGTGACGGAGTGATCAAATTATTTTCAGAGAAAAACAGGTTAAGTCGCTTTAGTAGAAGTTTTTCAATCACTTTTGTAATAACAGGAAGTAAGGCGATTGGTCGATAGTTCTCTGGTTTTAGTTTGTCTCCTTTTTTAAATATTGGAATCACTTTTGCTATTTTGAGTGAGTCAGGGTAAGAGCTAGTCGTGAAAATGTTGTTTATAATATCAGCCAAAGGCTGTGCGATGATGGAACCACATTGTTTTAGTATTACCGTCTGTATTCCGTCGCACCCCGACGACGAAGTATTTTTTAGCGTGTTAATGGTATTATGAACTTCTTCTGGATCGACAGGGTAAAGAAAAAAAGTCGTGTCATTTCGAGCTATGTTTGGTGTGCCAGTGGATAGATTTGTGCATGAAAGATACTGTACGTTTGTAGTGATAGTTGAAAAGTAGTCATTGAGCGTGTTAGCAATTTCTTGTTTGTCCGTAATTATGCCTTGATCCGTGCTTAAGGCTGATACAGTTTGTTCGGTGGTAGTCTTATTTAGTGCAGAGTTAATTATTTTCCAGGTTTCTTTGGGATTGTTACTGGCGCTAGAAAGTTTACTAAAAAAATACTGCTGTTTAGCTACGTTAACTAATTTCTTTAAACAAACATTATACGATTTGTATTTAGATTGAAGGCTTAGATTGAATGGATTGCGTTTTAGTTTTTTATACATATTGTTTTTGTGATTGATAGATCGCTGTAGTCCGTATGTTAACCAGGGGCTTTTTCTGACTGATCTGCGGGATAGGGTTTTGGTTTTCGTACCTAATTGAATTGAAGATTTTAGTGTTGCTAAAAAGTTGTTTAGTTTTAGGTCTGCCGTGGGCGCTTGGTATACGTTCTCCCATGACTTCGTGTTTAATGTATTTATTATTACGTTGTAATCGTATATTTGAGTAGTTTGTGTTATCGATTGTGACGCCTTATGTGTATTAGAAACAGCGAAAATGGGTGTATGGTCGGTTATGTCGCTTGCAATAGTGCCAATTGTGAAGTCTGTTGAATGATAAGACGTAATTATGTGATCCAAAGTGCTGTGTTTTGTGTCACTAAAGCGGGTAGTTGTCGTTAAGCATTGTTGTAGTCCGTAGACGGCTAGTGTATCTAGGTATCTGTAAGTGACCGATGAATCAGCAGAAGTGTCAATGTTTATGTCGCCCATAATGATAACATTCGAATTAGTTTGAGAAATGTTTTTGAGGGTTTCATTTAAACAGCCTAAGAAGTGCTCTACTGCATTATTTGGTGAACGGTAAATGACGCCAATGAGTGTATTTTTTGTTTTATCGGGAACTACACTAGGTGATTTGGGATTTGGCGGAATTTCTATAAACAGTGATTCACAAAGGTTAGATGATATATGAATGTCATCTCGAAGTCTGAAACTAAGTGTACTTTTTATGTAAAGAGCAACTCCCCCGTGCGATTTAGACGGAAACGTTATTTCTTGTGGTTGGCGATGACCATATATTGCCTGATAGCCAGGGATATTGAAGTTGTTATTTGTGTTATTGCTGAGCCATGTTTCAGAGAGAGCGATAAAGTGAAAGTCATGTTTTAGGGTAGATAACAAGCAAATAAGATCGTCATAATGATTACGTAAGCTTCTGATGTTGAGATGAAGTACCGATAACTCTGATGAAGTGGAAGTCTGTCTGGAAAATAGATCTGGTTCAAGCAAGGATACGTTCATAAGGAAAAGAAAAAATGAGAAACGAAGAGTGACACAGAAAGATTTAGAAGCTAGACAAAGACGCTCAAATCATCTTGAGACACGATCTTGTGAACTGAGCTCCCATTGGTTTTTCTGGCTTTAATAACACATTGGTCAGTCCACAAGTGCATCCATTCCTTGTCTTTTTTAAGGCGTAGTGCCTCAGAGAAGAGTTTTTTGTTTAGAGGAGAAAGGTGATCATTGAAAAAGATTTGACGCGGTTCCTCCTTGTAGATTCAAATCTTTGCTTGTGATGCGAGCGCGGCGTGCCTTCTTTTGAAAATCATTCTTGCGATCCCTCGAGATGAATCTCGCGATTATGTTGTGAGTGTTTGGTTGACTTGGAGTGGGAACCCGGTGGACGATGTCGATGTCAGTTTTAGTGATGGGACAGTTGATGTGGTTACCAATGTGTGTTAGAAGCTCCCCGAGATCTTCGGTTGGGTTGTTGGGCACGCCACGGATCTCAATGTTGTTTAGACGTGAGTACTGCTCGAGTTGAGCGACCTGCCGCGTTAGGTGTGTGTTGTTTATTTCTAATAGTTGATTGCTCTGTTTCAGTTTTGTGTTGTCTGTACTCAAACTATCGCACTTTGCTTTCAGCTCTTCGATATCTTTGTTCAGGAATGCCAGACTATTCTGAGCCTCTTGCAGTTCGTTTCTCAAAGTGCGGAATTCTTCTTTGTTTGCAACATCCAACTCTTTTTTTAACTCAGCATTTCGATTTTTTAATTCATCCCTCATTATCTGAACTTCTTTCGCCAGCTCTTGGTTCGTTGGCATACTGATCGAAACAACAGACGTTACAAAATAGGGAGGCGATCTAAGTAGCTGGTACGATGCGTTTGTTGGTAAAACGACTTGCACGTACCTGTTGGAGGGCGAAACAATGTATCAGCTCCGGCGGTGAAGGTGCTGGCTACTTAGATCGCCTCTCTATGCCCGAGACAGCCGCTGTGGTCTTCCTTTTGAAGGAGGGCACCGGATGTTGCCGTCGCCGGAAGCAGGGGTGGCAGCGCTGCACGTGGCGGTACGGGTGATGACAGGGCAGCGATAAGGAGTCGATCTGTTGGAGGGCGAAACAATGTATCAGCTCCGGCGGTGAAGGTGCTGGCTACTTAGATCGCCTCTCTATGCCCGAGACAGCCGCTGTGGTCTTCCTTTTGAAGGAGGGCACCGGATGTTGCCGTCGCCGGAAGCAGGGGTGGCAGCGCTGCACGTGGCGGTACGGGTGATGACAGGGCAGCGATAAGGAGTCGATCTGTTGGAGGGCGAAACAATGTATCAGCTCCGGCGGTGAAGGTGCTGGCTACTTAGATCGCCTCTCTAGACAATCAATCGTTCTTCCAAACCCACTATATTTTGTATTTTTACTTAGACCACCTCAGGGTGGAATAAACGGCTGTTTATGCGTCCAAACGTACTTTTTAGCAAATTCAGTATTTTTTTTTTACTGCAAGATGTTTAATTGAGTGGTTTAAAACATTTTTATAGATTATATACCTAGATGGCAGCCAGTAAAAAGTTATATTAGGTCCCGGGAGCACTTATATATTTTTTTATAAAATGACAAACATGTTTATTGTTGAATGAAATTATGTATTTAAAAAAAATATTTAAATTAAACAAAACTCCACAAACCCAACCACATTGTAAGTCGACAACCGTGCAAATTTAAGAAAAAATATTGTTGGGTGTTTCATAAAAAAGCGGATTTTTCGTAAATTATTGAGTGATGCCTAGTTTCACGCTGTTTTCAAAAATTAAAATCGCGCTCACGTCATCACAATTTTTTTTGTCAAAACTATTTTAGGGTATGGCTACGGACATTGTGGCCGAAGCCCATGAATTTTTTTTAAAACATCGGAGGTGGTCGAGCGCCACGTCTGGGACGTTTCACGTGGAATGGCCCATATATATATATAATGTTACCCTTCAAGAGTTTCTAAAGAATTCGTCCAAGAAATACTGGAACAATGGGAATCCCAGAAAATCAAAATGTTACCGTTTAGCTTCGGATGAGTTACAAAGTAAGGCCATCGAGTTTAACAATTACCTTCAGTCTGTTTTGACAAAAGATAATGATAATAATCTCCGTAACCTCAATGCTACCATTATCACCATGGAAACTTCACTAATAAGAAAAAAATAAATTTTCAACCTTTTGCTCACACTTGATACTAAAAAGGGAAGTGTTCCCGACAATATTCTTAATGAGTTTTTTAGAAAGATATGCTGAATAGATGAGTAAATATTTGTATATAATTTCGAAAAAATCTTGTATCACTTGGAAGGTGCCTGTAGAATGGAAATAATGCAAAATTATTACCGTTCATAAATTAGGTGACGTCAATAATCCTTCTAATTTTAGGCCCATCTCTCTCACATATATTTGTTGCAAACTACTGGAGCACATTATTCTAAACACATAAAAAAAGTTCTTGACGTGAGGCACATATTGCCGCGAGCGCAGCTGACCAAGCAGGCAGCGCGCTCGTGGCCTAACGGTTATCGCGCGTGCCTCCCACGCGAAAAGCCAGGGTTCGATCCCTGGGAGCGACGCATCTTTTGTTATTCCTGCAATCTAGTTTTCTGGTAAATTCGAGAATCCTGTTGCGTGTTCGAGGTCCGAATGCTCTACGCGTCGAACATTCTACGCTGATTATTCCAGAAGCTTACGCATGTACATAAGGGGCTTCGCGTGGCGAACCGGGGTCAGTTTCGCCCCAGCGCTCGACTCTGCTGTCTCGCCGACTTCGACGCTCGCGACGCTTTGTTATTAATTTCTATTCCCTTTTTGTTTTCGGCACAAGTTCGCCACATTAAACGTTTATTTCTTCTTGTTTATTTATTGTTTATCTGGTCACCACCCGTGACATTCTGGTGGAGGTGCGGGGTAACGCATGCCCCTGCCGCGTACCCCTCCGAGGGCCCGCAGTGCAAGTCCAACGCCAAGCCCTCAAGAAGCGAACGAAGGCCAGACCGGGATCCGATCAAGCCGCCGGAACCTTGGCCTACCCCCGGAATTAGGACCCTTACCACCAAAGACCAGGCAAGCAAGGAGGACGACGATGGCCAACCAGTCGGAGACCCCGGCCGCTTCTGCCGTCGTATACCTGCCCGTCGCACCCCGGACTCCGACGCCATTCCACGGGGAGATCCACGAGGACGTTGAGGATTGGCTACAACATTACGAACGAGTGGCCCGCCATAACCAATGGACACCGGAGCAGTGCCTTCAGAACGTCTACTTCGCTCTGGAAGGCACGGCACGCACCTGGTTTGAGAACCACGAAGCGTCGATTTCGTCGTGGGAAGAATGCCAGGCCGAGCTGCGACGCACCTTTGCCAACCAGCAGCGACGACAGCGTGCGGAAGATCTTCTCCAAGCAAGACACCAAGGGCCAAATGAGAGCGTCACAAGCTTTGTTGAAGACGTTCTCCGCCTCATGAACCGCGCCGACCCAAACGCTTCCGAAGAAAAAAAGTTGCGGGTCCTAATGCGGGGCGTGAAAGAAAACATCTTCGGAGGCCTCGTGCGGAGCCCGCCTACCACCGTCGAAGGTTTCATCACTGAGGCCACCAACATCGAACGCGCCCTTCACGCACGGGCCTCACACTACCAGAGACCTCCCGGCTTCGCTGCCCTCTCGCCGTCCAGCTGCAGCATCCCGGACATCCGTGACATCATCCGGGACGTCGTTCGGGAAGAAATCAAGAAGTTCCTGCCTGCTGCCCCCCAGCCTGCCTCGCTGTCAATAGCCGAAGTTGTCCGCGAGGAAGTTCAGCGGGCATTCCATCCTGAGGCCCCTGCCAGCGCCGCAGTACCCGAGGAGCCTTCTCTGACCTATGCCGCCATAGCTCGGAGACCGGCGCCAGCTGCCCAGCAGTATTCGACGCCACCTCGACGTGTCCTACCAGAGCCACAGACTTTCCGACGTCGGGAAGGGCAACCCGAGTTCGTCCGCACTGAACACCCGACGCCGAGGAAGACCGACGTCTGGCGAACGGCCGACCGACGCCCGCTCTGCTACCACTGCGGGGAAGCCGACCACATCTACCGCAGCTGCCCCTACCGTCGACTTGGGCTGCGTGGTTTCCACCCGAACGACCCACGCCCGAGGTACGGCGAACGCCCTCGCGATATCGAGGAGTACCTTCGACGCTCGCCCTCTTCAGTGCCGTCTCTCCGCCATGAATCTCGCTCGCCGTCACCACGACGTTCAGCGTCTCCAGCGCCACGACCCCGCCGAGAGAGCCTGTCCCCCCTGCGTCGCCGGGAAAACTAGGCGCGGCAACGCCTGGAGGTGGCGTTGCCGAAGACGACCGAAGTAAAGAGCCTCCAAGAACGACGGAGCGCTCCCACTCTCCCGACGCTGCGCATCGCAACGACGCTCCTGCTTCGGTGTCCAACAACCTCAACGTTATCATCGACGGCCACGACGCGACGGCACTCATCGACACCGGAGCAGACTACTCCGTTCTGAGTGGGAGGCTCTCTCGCCGCATTCGAAAAGTCATGACGCCGTGGGATGGACCACAAATAAGAACCGCCGGAGGACACCTCATCACACCAGTCGGGAGATGCACTGCTCGCGTCGAGATCCACGGTGAGACGTGCCCTGTCAAGTTCGTCGTTCTGCAAGACTGTTCGAGGGACGTTATCCTCGGAATGGACTTTCTCTGCGAGTATGGCGCCGTCATCGACCTCGGGGCAAACCAGTTGACGCTGCGAAAGCCTGTCCTGCCCTCGGTGGAGGCCAACATGACGTCATCCGCGATCCGAGTTATAGCCGACCATGTGAATCTGCCGCCGCGGTCGAGTGTTTTCGTCACCGTCATAACCGACGCAGCCATGCACGGTGAAGCTCTTCTGGAAGGCAGCGTTCAACTGCTCCTTGAAAAAGGAATTGGCGTCGCACGAGGCGTAACGGATCTTCAAGAAGGACGAACAACTGTTCTCGTGACAAACTTTCGAGAGGAACCGCAGCACCTAACGAAGGGTACCACCATGGGCTACGTCGAGGAGCTTCAGACGCCAGCCGTGGTCACCGCAGTCTCAGAGGAAACCTCGTCGCCACAGCAGAAGAGCACGACGCCGCCGCCGCTTGACATCGACCCCGAGCTCCCAGCTTCGAAGCGCCGGCAACTGGTTGATCTCCTCGCCGAATACAGTGACTGTTTTGCCACGACATCGAAAGTTCGCCAAACACCAATGGCGAAACATCGCATTATTACCGACGACGACGCACTCCCTGTTCACCAGTCGCCATATCGAGTCTCCTTAAAGGAAAGGAAAGTGATTCAAGATCAAGTCCAGGAGATGCTCGACGACGACATCATTCAACCCTCAAGGAGTCCATGGGCGTCCCCGGTCGTACTTGTAAAGAAGAAGGACGGAACCCTGCGGTTCTGCGTGGACTATCGTCGACTGAACGCTGTGACGAAGAAGGACGTCTATCCGCTCCCCCGCATCGACGATACGTTAGACCGATTGCGCCACTCCCGATATTTTTCGTCAATGGACTTGAAGAGCGGTTACTGGCAGATTGAAGTCGACGAACGTGACCGGGAGAAAACTGCCTTCGTCACTCCCGACGGACTGTACGAATTCAAAGTGATGCCGTTCGGACTTTGTACAGCACCAGCCACCTTCCAGCGCGTCATGGACACCGTGCTGGCAGGCCTGAAATGGCAGAGCTGCCTCGTCTACCTGGACGATGTCGTGGTATTCTCACGAGATTTCGACGAACACCTCAGACGACTTCGAGCCGTGCTTCAAGCCATCAAGACCGCCGGCCTGTCACTCAAGCCAACAAAGTGTCGGTTCGCCTATGGGGAACTAAAGTTTCTTGGCCACGTCGTGAACAACAAAGGCGTTCTACCTGACCCCGAGAAGACCCGCGCCGTAGCTGCATTTACGCCGCCGGCTGACAAGAAGGCCGTGAGAAGATTTCTCGGACTCTGTGCCTACTACAGGCGCTTTGTTCGAGACTTCGCCAAGCTGTCCGCACCGCTGACACACCTCACGAAGGACGCCGTACAGTTCGAGTGGACAGAAGAACACCAGAGGTCATTCGACGAGCTCAAACGAAGACTCCAGACGCCCCCGATTCTTGGCCATTTCGATCAGTTTGCTGAAACCGAGATCCACACCGACGCCAGTAACACCGGACTGGGTGCGGTACTAGTCCAAATGCAGGACGGCGCAGAGCGAGTCATCGCATACGCAAGTCGAACGCTGTCTAACGCGGAGAGGAACTATTCAACTACTGAAAAGGAGTGCCTCGCTGTCGTCTGGGCAATAACAAAGTTTCGCCCATACTTGTATGGAAGTCCTTTTCGCGTGGTCACAGACCACCACTCGCTCTGCTGGCTGGCGAATCTGAAGGACCCCTCCGGACGCCTCGCCCGGTGGAGCCTACGACTGCAGGAGTTCGACATGACCGTGGTGTACAAGACCGGCCGGAAACACAATGACGCCGACTGCCTGTCAAGGGCCCCAGTCGAGGCCGCTCCTACCTGCACCAAAGAGGACGACGATGAGTGTTTCCTCGGCGCTCTGGATGTCAGCGACATGGCAGCACTCCAACGAGATGACCCTGAGCTGCGAGCACTCATCGAGCACCTAGAGGGACAGGGAAGTGCCGTTCCCCGCAGTTTTGTACGAACACTGCCAACCTTCTCCCTCCGACGAGGTGTGCTCTACAAGGAGAACTTCAGCGACAACAACACGGCGTGGCTGTTGGTGGTCCCTTCCAGCCTTCGAGAAGAAATTTTTCAAGCCTGCCACGATGACCCGACGGCGGGACACCTTGGCTACAGCAGAACTCTCGCCAGGATACGCGAAAAATACTACTGGCCCAAGCTCGCGAAGACAGTGCATCACTACACCCGATCTTGCCACGAGTGTCAACGACGAAAAAAACCACCGACGAGACCGGCAGGACTTCTTCAGCCTATTGCGCCGCCATCTGCCCCGTTCCAGCAAATTGGAATGGACTTACTTGGGCCATTCCCACCATCGACGCAAGGGAACCGATGGATAATCGTCGCAACCGATTATCTCACGCGGTACGCCGAAACGAATGCCCTTCCTTCAGGGACTGCCGTGGAAGTTGCCAAGTTTTTCATTGAGTCCATCGTCCTCCGGCACGGCGCTCCAGAAGTTCTGATTACAGATCGCGGATCATCGTTCATGGCACAGCTGACCCAAGAAATCCTCCGACTCAGTCACACCAGCCATCGTCGTACAACTGCGTACCACCCGCAGACCAACGGGCTGACGGAGCGACTCAACAAGACAATCGCTGACATGATCTCTATGTACGTCGACGTAGAGCACAAGACGTGGGACGAGGTGTTGCCCTACGTCACGTTCGCCTACAATACGGCGGTTCAAGAGACCACTGGATTCACACCCTTCCAGTTGGTACATGGTCGGAAAGTAACGACCATGCTGGACGCGATGCTGCCCCATGAGCCAGCTGACAGTGAGAGCGACGACGCCCAGGTGGTTGCTCAACGGGCCGAAGAAGTCCGCCAGCTCGCCCGACTCCTGATTCAAGACCAGCAACGCGTCGACGCCGGCCGCTACAACCTTCGTCGCAGGGACGTCCACTTCCAGCCCGGAGACAGGGTGTGGGTGTGGACGCCCATCCGTCGCCGTGGCCTCAGTGAGAAATTGCTGAAACGATACTTTGGACCGTACAAGGTACTTCGTCGCATCGGGGAGCTGAACTACGAGGTGATGCCCGACGGAACAAGAACATCATCACGCCGCCCACCACGGCCTGAAGTCGTCCACGTCGTGCGCCTGAAGCCGTACTACGCCCGATAGGACTGTGCACCTTATGCCTTCCAAATGACTCTTTAGTTTACCGTCCTTTTTATTTGCTTTGTTTTGTTTTGTGTTGCATCGGGGCGATGCACTTTTTAGAGGGGGGAGTAATGCCGCGAGCGCAGCTGACCAAGCAGGCAGCGCGCTCGTGGCCTAACGGTTATCGCGCGTGCCTCCCACGCGAAAAGCCAGGGTTCGATCCCTGGGAGCGACGCATCTTTTGTTATTCCTGCAATCTAGTTTTCTGGTAAATTCGAGAATCCTGTTGCGTGTTCGAGGTCCGAATGCTCTACGCGTCGAACATTCTACGCTGATTATTCCAGAAGCTTACGCATGTACATAAGGGGCTTCGCGTGGCGAACCGGGGTCAGTTTCGCCCCAGCGCTCGACTCTGCTGTCTCGCCGACTTCGACGCTCGCGACGCTTTGTTATTAATTTCTATTCCCTTTTTGTTTTCGGCACAAGTTCGCCACATTAAACGTTTATTTCTTCTTGTTTATTTATTGTTTATCTGGTCACCACCCGTGACAATATTATCTCCTCATCAACATGGTTTCAAAAGCGGCCTATCTATGACAACCCAACTAGTTTAAGCATTCCTTGAACTGTCTTTCAATATTAACAATCGGAAGCAAGTGACCCTAATACTACGCGATCTCTCTAAGGCTTCGGACCGCGTCTCCCACAGTAAATTATTTATGAAACTAAAACACGCCATCGGAGATGGGCTTAAGTTAATTAGATGAAAAATTGCCTATCCCGACGTTTCCAGTTTGTGCAATGTGAGCCGGAGACATCTGAAACAGTCAGAGTCATTTCCGGAGTCCCGTAGGCTGTGTTGTTGCACCCAGTTCTCTTCCTCAATTTATAAACGACATAACTAATAAGATTAGTTTATTTTCATTTATTTAGTTTTAAATACAGTGCGCCCTTCTGCGCACTTCACAGGAGTGGAACGTCCATTTCCATACATGCAATATCCTGCAATATGAAATACATTTCTTAACATCTTAAACATTTCATATCAATATGCAAAACAGCGCTGGTTCGCATCAGGTTACACAAGCAAATAATATACCTAGTTAAGAAAAGAACATTTCTTTTACACACTCATAAACAGTAATAAGAAATCTAATATAATTTAAGTAAACATTTGTCGAATAAGTCTAATGAATCACAATTTACAACACTTTCGGGAAGCTTTTTGAAACATTCAACTGTTCTCACAAATAATCAATACTTGTATCCGTCAGTATCAATTCGCGGAACTTGCATAGCCCTATTGTGTACCCCACGTACTGGTCTAGTAATACGTGGTTGTAAAACAATTAGACGTGTCCACATTTAGTAAGTATTTGAAAAACATATAAAGAATCTTTAGCCTTGATAGCTGTCGGCGGGTGTGCGGAAGTTGCAGACAGCTGTTCGAGCATGTTAGTAACGGAATCCATTCGGCGGTATCTCGAAAGGATGATGCGAGCAGCCTGTTTTCGTTTTTTTCTCTCAATTTTTCGCTCTCATTCTGTCGCTACGGATCGCACACTGCGCCGGCATATCCTAGGGTTGGCCGTATAAGTGTTGTGAAGTCAGTCAATTTCACCTTACTTGAGGTATCGCCTAGGTTTCGCTTAAAAAAAAACCCAACTTTTTTAGAGCCGTACTGCACAAATTACCAATGTGGCGATTCCATGTGAGGTCTGCTGATATCGGAACTCCTAAATACTTAAAGTTATCAAGTATAGATATGGAATCGCTTCCAACTCTATACGTGTAGGGTGGATGTTCACTTTTTAGCTAGCGATTTTGGCGGATACGGGTTTTATCTCGATTTATTTTCATACCCCATTTTTCACGCCATTTATTAACAAAGTTGCCGGACAAGTTTATAGTTTCTTGATCCGTTGTGTTGCTTACTTTAGGATAGAGTCCGCAAACACTCGTGTTGTATTCTTAGGGCTGATTTTATTAGAAATATCGTTTTGTAACATCAAAAAAAAAAAAAGACTCGACCCAGCACCAATCTCTGCAGGACCCCCGATGGAACCCCGCAAGTGGTCTACACTGCTCCGCTGATAGCCAGAGCTGTGTTCTGTTATACAAGTAGGCCTGCATCCACCCAATTACCGGCTTATTAACGGCGTGTTGTAATAGCTTTTGTATTAATCCATTATGTGAAACTGAGTCAAAAGCCTTCGGTAAATCCAGACACACCGCATCGATTTGACCTCTCTTGTTCAAAGAGCAAGAAAAGTCACCAAATGCTGCTGGGAATTGCGTTACTGTTTACAGACCGCGCCGGAATCTATGCAGGTTCTGTAAAAAATTCTATTTGTTTCGAAATAAGAATAAATTTGAAGGGCAGCAGTGTTGACTGAGTGACGCTTTGAGTTTGTTAAGTATGCAGGGAAACATTCCGCATGTAGCATAATAGATTAATGAGGAATCTTGTCTGGTCCAGCGGTTTTCTTCGTATTCATATTTCACAAGAGGGAAAGAACACCGGCCTCTGAAATACCAATGCCTTGCACAGACGCAAGTACGCCTTCGTCGTCCTCCCAATCCGCAGATCAATTGCAGGAATCGATAAACACGGAACTTAAATATTCATTGTACCTCTGGGCCACTGCGTTATGATCCGAAAAGACTACGCCGTTCTCTAGTATGCAATCGAAGTTCTGATTATAATGCAATTAAATGGAAAGGTGCAAGCGAGCTGGACAAGAATTACGAAAATAATCCCTGGAGAAGGGGAACAAGAGGGACAAAGGCAAGTTCGCCACAATAGCCGTTTAGGTTCTACAGTTATTCGCTTCCTCATCATATGCTTTTTTTGACAGTATGTTCGAAGCACAAATTCCTCGGAAACACAGTCAAGTATTGGCTTAAAAGAACACTTGGAGCGTTCCACAAGTACACCGCGAGTATACTCCATTAGGGTGGTGATGTGGGGTAGTTGGATCATACTGACATAAGGGCAAAGAGAGCGCAAAAAGCAAGGACAAATTAGAAGTGCACACATGAGAAGCGCTGACTCTCAACTGAACTTTAATAAAACAAAATCAGCAACACCGAACACATTGCGAGGTAATCAATCTACACGTGTCTAAAATTCAATTTTTGTTTGCTGTGTATATTCACCGACATCTGGCTGTCGCATTTCGTAGCTTCTTTTGTAATCGCATACTCGTCTTATCATTTCCCTAGTCATTCGATCTCTGCCCTCTCTTATAATTTTTTTCCTTTTTGAAAATGGGTCAACACCCACAGCTAGAACAATGCAGGTGCAAGTGGCCACCCCCCCCCCCTTTTGGATTGTAACGAATGGTAATGCTCCCACAATCTGTGGTTAGCGCATCTGCCCGCCTAACCAATATAAGTTTTTTTTTTTATTTTCTTTTTTTTTTTTACGCGCAAGCAAAATTTTTAAACAACTGTCCCTTGCAGTGCACATATTGATTTTCGTGCTTTGCGGACCAAGGGGGACCATTAGCATTTTTATTTGCAACTAAAGGTCAAAGTCTCGCTAACCTGCAGGGGGCCGAAAACACCAAGGGCGCATTATTGCGCAGCGCACATGTTTTCAAGTGGTGTGAAGTGTTGTGTAGGTACGGAATGACAAGCGGTCTTTTGCTTGGTCTTTCCAGCTGTAGGCGAGGTGCTCCATTCAGTTTCCTTAACAAGGCCTGCGCAACGCTCACTAAAACTGATGTTGGAAACCCCGCCGCTGTTAATCCTTCTACCTGCCAGAAAAAAACTATCGGTAACTTAATGGTGACACGACTTCTTGAGTTCTACCTGTAGGCCAAAAGAAGAGATACTTCTTTTTATTCATTTGGAGTGCGACGAATGAGATGGGAGACGACCCTTCTTCAAACGTGGGTGATAAGTCTAGCAGATGTGTCTAGCCGTGAATTCCAATCTCAAATTCAGAAATTGTAGGAAATCCCCATTCTGAAGTTCATTAGTAAAGGTAAGCCCCTCCTACTTTTTAGTGAAAACTCCTCAAATCCACTTGTCGAGACTTGCCTCAGACTTACTCTCAAACTTATGTATATTTTTTTTTTCTCTAAACGACGATCTCAGTCTGCTACATGCAGATAGAGGGAGATTTCATAGTGCTTCCTGAGAAGATGCCTCCTGAGAACCTGCGATTGGTAAGAACTTCGGACTTACTTCTCATAATCCTATGAAGGTCAAAGTTGTGGCTGCTACGCTGTGCGAGGAATTTCAGTTTTTCAAGTTTTTTTCAAGAAAAAAACAAGAAAGGATATCCAGATGCCTTCTTTTCTGTAAAGACACGCAGGTTCGATGCACCCCTGCGGGCCATCGTGACAGAGAGGGGTATGCGGCAAAGACGGGTCAGCCGATTTCTGCAGGAACACGTGAGTGGGTTAGAAAGAAAAGTTTGATCCGTATTTTGTGCGCAACTCGCTATGTGTCTTAGATTACCTCAGCACTGGTACATTCACAGGTTTGTCTGTGAATTGGGGGAGGAAGCGTTTCTATAGGTATTGAAGCTGTTTTTTACTCCGGCCCTCATAAGGCCATGCTTGCATCGGTACGTGAATGTATTAAAAGAAACGGCGAGATAGGGTTCCAGAATGCTAGCGGCGAGTGTACTTACGCATTCCTGGAGCTGATGAAATTGAATTTGGAGACAACGTTTATCTTTTATGACGGCAAGTTTTACGCGGAGGAAAAAAGAATTTCTAAAGGCTCGTGTTCTGTGCCTGTGCTTCGTAATATTTTTTAGCCAATTACGATAAAGTTGTTTCTGACAATCTGGATGACGAGCGCGTCTTTAAAGTGTTGCGTTACGTCGGTGATGTCTTTGTTTTGTTCAATTGGTCTGAGAATATGTCTGAGGCAAGCGTCGTCAAGTCGGTTTTAGAAGTTTCACAAAAAGTCGGAGGGGCTCACGTTCAGTAATTAACTTTAGGATAGAAATTTTACACAATTTTTGGATTTGAGATTGGAATTCACATCTAGACACGTCCGCTGGTATCATCGCCCACGCTCGAAAAAGGGTCTTCTCCCACTTGATTGGTCTCACTCCAAATTAGTAAAAATTTAGCTTCTTTTTTCCTGCAAGCCGCGCCCAAGAAGTTGGGTCACCATGTGGTTAACCACACTTCATTTTTGACCGGCAGGTAGAGCGGCTAACACCGGCAACTTTCACAACACCGGTTTTATTGAGCGCTGCGGATGAATCGTTAAGAAATCTAAAGGGAACACCTCGCCGCAGCAGGAAAGGCCGTGCAAAAGACCGCTTGTTATTTTGTACCTACACAATATTTCACACAACTTTAAAAAAGTTGCGCTGCATTACGATTGCCCTTGATGTTTTCTGCCCCCTGGAAGTTGGCGCAACTTGGCCCTAGAGTTGCAAAGAAGAAAGGTAATGGCCCCACTTGCTCGGTGAGGCACGGAAATCAATATGTTGACAGCAAGGTGGGAGTTGTTTATAAGATTTTGCATACGGGTAAAAAGTCTATATTGCTCAGAAGGGCAGATGGGTTAACCACAGATCGCGGGAGAATGACCCGTCGTTACAATCCGAAGTGGAAGTGGTAGAGCGTAAGAGGACACTTGACCCTTCGTTGTGCTAGGTGTGCGTGTCGACCATTTCTTCAAAAAGGCAGAGATTATTTCCAAGGGAAAAGACCGAATGAGTGTGAAAGTTTTAGGAGCCTATGCCATTAAGAGAGGAGGAACGAAATGTGTCAGCCAGACATCGCTGAATTTAAAAGCAAAGAAATTGCATTTTTAGACACGTTTTGATTGACCACACCGTGATGCGTTGGGTGTTGCTGATTTTGTCTTTATTAAAGTTCAGTTGAGAGTCAGCGCTTGTCCTGTGTGCACTTCCACTCTGTCCCTTTTTTCCGTGGTCTTTGTCTTCTTGTCAGTGTATTCCATATGGTCAATTTAACAAATAGTGATTACAAAGAATGTATATGCGTACCAAGTTCGTCAGTAGCACGCTAGAAGTATGCTGTTTTTCTCCGAGGGAAGGATCATTGGGCACGTGAATTAACACAAAGTAAAACCACGTGCTGACCTACACACAAGTTTGACCAGCATTTTGAATATTTCGTTCGAGTCTGGAGACAAGCTGTTCTCAAGGGCAAGGCACTTTGAATGAACTTACCATAAAGGGGCTCCCTTCATGACAAGTATATTCAAAGTGCCTTGTCAGATTCTTGCTAGCAGTAGCAGATTTCTTGCTGGGTGCGACGGATTACGCGGCAAGAATACCGTTTTTTTGTGAATTGCGCTTTCCTCCCGACTAAATTTTGTGCTCCGCTCATGCAGATGGTATCAACCGGTATGGGCTTGAACTGTGACGTGTTACAGCCCCTTCCCCTTGAAAATACCGAGCGCTCGCATATTTGGGACTCGGACCATCCAGTCTCGGCCAATGTCTTGGCGACGGAGCGGAGGAATGACGGCTCCCAGCGGCGCACAATACATCGTCGGAGCCGCTCGCTGGCGGTGAAGCGCAGAGGCGGGGGTGGTAGAAGAACAGCGGAACAGCCGGGGAGCGGGCCAGCGCGCCGGCTGTTCCGCTGTTCTGCCACCCCCCCCCCCCCCCCCCGCCATCCTAAGCCCCGCAGGCCTCGCCAGGTTGGCCTACTGGCCGCGTACAGCACGAAAATCGCCATGCTAAACAAGGAATGCTCGTATTTACTGCCGATCAACCGATCGGCAGTAAAGTACAACCAATCGGCGTACCCTTCCCACGAAATAAGCATATCCCGAGCCAACTAAGCGTGACACATTTTACGCGCCTTGATCGCAACTCCGGTCGGGTGGCGGGAACGTCGGCGCATCTCCATCGCGTCGTATCGCTTCGCCGAACTTCGAAGGCTTCGTAACTAGGCTCATAAAAGCAACGCATCTTTCTGATATTATCGTAACTTTCTATCAAGTGCTGCTGGCGCCACGTTCACACGTTTCGGTTCGAGCCACTCGGCACGCGTTCCACCGGCTCCTAATCTACAAGCAGCACACGGAGAGATTGCTCCCTTTTTGCGAGGAGCACAGGCGAGTGCCGAATTCTAGCTATATCTCAAGGGAACGGGATAGAGAAATGAAAATTAAATAAACGTTTTATTTAAACTTTAATTAAACGAAACTTTTTATATGAAATGTTCGTGTCCTGTATACTTGATATTGCGGTGGAACCAGGGCCTTGTGCAATTGATGGCGGTCCTATGCATTTTTGGTTTCATTGCCGTAGTGCGAAAAGTTTGTAAAAATATATCAACATATGCAAAATCAGGAAAGGCATACATGCCACCATATGTCACATTCTGCCAATTACAGCTTTTTATATCAACTGTCCATCCAGTTTTACCGCAGTAGTGATAAAATATTGTTTAAGTTATCTTAACATATGTCAAATGAAGAGGCCTGTATATTAGGCTCATCCTTATAATTTAGTTGCAGTGGAGCCAGAGGGTCCTCCTAATTTGGTATCCTTTCCGTTACTATTGAAATAATGCCACTCTCGCCAATTTTTACAATTGAAGTTAATCCAACTTGTGCTGCCAAGGTACCATAAATGAAGCCTACAAAGTTGCACGGCTTAAATATGTAATTAAAACAAATAAATTTCAATGGTGGTTTATTTAGCTATGGAGGGCACCACCTCGACCAATTCTGAAAGGCCCAGTTTTATTGTAGTGACATGGACACACATAAAGCACAATCTTCAAACATAACTCAACTTGGATGTTGGTGACGAGTACTCTTTTTAAAGCATTTTGGAGAATCTCTTCATTTCTTAATCTTGCTCAAGAGCTTAAATAATGTGTAGCTAATTAAGAATGTATAATGCCTAAATATATCTTCAAATGTGGACATTGATTTGGTTTAAGAGTCCTTTATTCATTTAGTGTTTTTGATGTGTTCGTGTGTTTTTCGCAATGGCTTAAATGCTCACGAGGGGCAGTTTTTTTCTCTCAATTTATTTAAGTTTTTTGCCCTGTTTATGAAAGCTGCAGTCGTAATAACAAAGCTTGGTGAGGAGTACCAGCGTATGCACTAAGTATTCCTTGTTGATTATGATCGTTCACCGGTTCGTTGGTCAGTATACAGTTTAAATAATGCAGCCAAGTGTAAATAATATATATCCCTTAAAGTTTCACGGCGGAGCTGTTAAGGGCTAGTTTCCCCAGGATCGTGTCCACCGCAGAGAAATGAAGACACCGAACTCTGGACACCTACCGCCATCTATGAGCGACGGCGGCAAGTCACATATCTGGTCGCCACCGTCGCTCATAGATAGCGGTAGCCTTTCCACTCTGGCTCTCCGACTTGCGGCCGGCCTTTACTTTTTATTGTACAGCTCCGCTGGTCTCCCTTTTTCACTAGAGTGGGCAGCCGCCTTGGTGGCTCCGATTCCACTTCCGGCCTCCGCCGAGTACGGACGTGTGATGACGGGCTCTGATAGAGCGGCGATAACGGCCTCGGAAGGCAGCGGTTTTTCTGCAACTGAAAGTGCTGACACGTACAAGATAATTTTGCCACCCCTGCCAACCGGATATCTTGCTAAAAACGCTGTTATTCTGCACTGCGACGTCCGAAACAGGCCCTACAGGATTCAAGACTTTAAAGAAGAGCTGCAAAGACTGAACGTACTCCAAGAGCTAGCGGCGGCCGGAGCCCATCAAATGAACCACGTTTGGCTGCTCCGGCTGCATTCGCTCGCAGCAAAACAGAGGCTCGTATACGCCAAGGAGCTACGCATCAAAGCAGGACGGTGCCTCGTTTTCAACCCTGCCAATACGGAAGTGAAGGTCAAGCTACATTGGGTGCCCTACGATGTACCCAACTGCCAGGTACGTCGGGAACTGGAACGTTTTCGCAAGGTGTCTGATATTAGCCGAGATCACTTTCGTGAGAAGGTTTTTGAAAGAGTTGAGTCTAACACGCGGCTCGTTCAGATGACCCTCAAGGAGGGAATGACAGTAGACGACATCCCTCATGAACTCAGAGTGGAGGGCTGCAAAGTCCTTGTTGTAGTACCCGGAAGGGCACCTCTGTGCCTACGATGCCGAAAAACCGGGCACATACGTCGAGACTGTCGGGTTCCACGGTGCACAGAGTGCCATCGCTACGATCACGTGGGCGAAGACTGCGTCAGGACGTTCGCTGCTATCGTCCGTGAGCGCAGAACCGAAGAGCCGAACGACCTAATGATGGACGAGGCGGAAGCTGAAGACGCGGCGGCCAGCGGCGCACCTGCAACACAGACCGGCACGGAGCCAGGGCAGCCGGGCACTCTCGCCGACAACGACGGAACAGCAACGACATCCGTGGGGCTCCACGAGCCCACGACTGCTATCGTCGTTGCGATGGAGAAGCCTACCCTTCAGCCTGGAGGGCACCGAGAGACGGCCGAGAGAGCGGTGAAGGCTGTTGAGCAAGGTGAGCGGTTCAAGCCCGAGGAGGAAGATGCAGCAATGGATCAAACAGACGCTGAAAGCACCGCGGCGGGCCAGGCAGGAAAGCGGTCCGCGGACCAAGTGCCAAAGGAGGATTCAACAGACGACGCGCACGGCGGGACGGGGCAGTGGTGCGTGCAGGGCCCCAAGAAGAGCCGGACGACAGTTCAACCACGCACCCCCCCCCCCCAAAAAAAAAAAAAAAAACGTAGGGGAAAGGGCTCAATGTGAGTGTGCAGCTCTACGCTTCCAACTCTAGTTTAGAAAAACAAAATCCCTTTCGTAGCCTGGCAGCAAACTACCCAACGGTTACGTGACTTAGCAACTTGAAAGTATGACAAAGCTACCTCACCCCCTTCGCATAGGAACTCTTAACATACGCGGTTTAAATTCATGCAAAAAACAATATCAACTGCAACGCCTAATAAGCGCAAAAAACCTAGACATTATTTGCATACAAGAAACCAAAATGGAGAACAATAACAACATTGAACGAGCTTTGAGGCCTTTTCTTCACCGATACGCGGTGTGTGTGTGCCACGCGGTAGGCTTCTCCGCGGGCTGTTTTTTTTATTTCCCTCAAAGACTGTGCAATTCCAAGAATTAATTATAGTAACCGACAGTCAAGGGCGACTTATAATGTGCGACTTCACCTTGCATAACTTCGAGTGGCGGGTACTGTGTATGTATCCCCAAATCGGGTCGAGGAAAGAGTTCGTTTTTTCGCGGGATTGCAGACGTACTTGCAATGTGAGAAAGTCGTTGTGCTCGCAGGAGACTTTAACTGCGTGTGTAGTAGCGAAGATAGTACGCCGCCCAGACTGCACACAGATAGGAGCGTGAAAGGTTTGAAGAATATAGTAAACGTGTGCAGCTTAGAAGATGTCGGGCAACTCATGGGTTCGAAAGTTAATTTTCGTTATACTTACTTTCAGTCATCATCTCACGCTCGTTTGGACCGCATTTATGTGTCAGTTGAAGCTATCAGTGAGGTAACCGACAACAACGTGAAGCCAATATTTGTTATGTGAACACAGCTTAGTGACAGTTTCTTTGGGAAGCGCCACGCAACCTAGAAAGAAGTTTAATTGGGCACTGTGGAAAATTAATGTTAAACTCCTCAAATATGATATTTTCGTCGAGCGTGTGACACAGGCCTTAGAAGCATTATCAGCGAGGACACAGCTCAGCCTTTTAGAGCAATGGGAATACTTTAAACAAGAAGTTAAAGAACTCGCAATTGAAAGATCCTCTCAGATAAATTGTTTGGCTAAGAAAGAGGAAAAAGAGCTGCACGGATACTGGCTCGAACTACTGCGAAGCGAAAGCGAGCACCCGGGGTCATGCGCCGCAGAATTAAAGCAGGTTAAAGCCAAGCTAGACAGTTTCCAGCAGGAACGTTATCGTGGAGCGGTTATACGTTCGCGATCAGAGAAGTTTCTCGTAGGGGAACAGCCCACAAGGCGCGCTTTGAGCGAGGAAAAAACGTTTGCGCTTGCGAAGGAAATTTTAGCCATTGAACACGAAGGAGTTATCAGCAATGACAAGGCTGTAATTCAGGACACCTTTTTGAGGCATTATCAGAGCCTCTTCGGGGGCGATAAAGAGCCAAAAAGCCAAGCTGCTCTCGATTACTTGCTTCGTAACGCGCCAAAATTATCGCAAGAAGAAAAAGAATGGCTGGAAGGACCAATCACAGAAGGCGAGGTAGAGCGCGCCATTGATACTTTGCCTATGCACAAAACGCCAGGACCGGACGGACTCAGCGGAGAGTTTTACAAGAAATTTAAAAATTATTTCCGTCCTTTTCTGCTCGAGGTAATTCGTGAAGCTTTCGAGAATAAAACGTTACCACCTTCCATTCTTCAAACGCACACAGTACTGATTCCCAAGACAGACGACGTTGAGAATCGAAAGCACGTTAGCGGATGCCGCTCGATCACACTCTGCAACGTAGATTATAAAATATACGCGAGGATTTTAACTGAAAGACTTCAAAGCGTTATTTCTAAATTGGTGGGAGCACACCAAACATGCGGCATCAAAGGAAGGACCATTCAAAGTAATATTCATGTAACCCGTACGATTCTCGACTTCTGTAAGTCAGAAGGGAACCAAGTTGCAGTTATTCAGATCGATCTAGACAAAGCATTTGACCGCGTACGTCACGATGTTCTTTGGAAAATGTTAGCTCACGCGAATGTGGGAAAGATAGTACTAGAGGGGGTAAGAATGGCGTATACAGGATGTACGACGAAGCTGGAGGTGAACAACGCTTTAACACCCAAAATACGAGTGTTGTCTTCAGTGCGGCAGGGCTGCCCCTTGTCTCCGCTCATGTTTGCTTTGTACCTGGAGCCGTTGTGCCTAAGTATATTGCAGAGTGAACTAGTACGTGGGTATGCCATGGGAAATACAGAAGTAAAAGTCCTCGCGTACGCGGACGATGTAGCGGTTTTTTGTGCAGATAAGAAAAGCGTCGGGCATGCTTTAAATTTGTGCAGAACATTTTGTGACGCCACTGGTGCTGCGATTAACATGAACAAATGTAACGGCTTATGGCACGGCGAGTGGGCCACTACGCCCCGCCAGTTTGAAGGCGTTCAATGGAGCTGTACACCTGGCAGGTACCTCGGTGCTCCCTTTCAGCACTTAAAACAACCTTCAACTTACTGGCATAATGTCACGGTCGAATTGAAAGATCGCACAGCAAAATGGAATTCACGTGACATGTCCATCTTTACGAGGTCCACAGTGTGCAATTTGTTCTTGACTGCAAAAGTGTGGTTTGTGCTTCAAGTTTTGAATTGTTCGCGGTTGAATATACAAAAAAATGCACCGCGTTTTTGCATTGTTTGTGTGGAAGAACGCAGGAGAGCCAATGCGAAGAGACAATCTGTTTAGACGCATATCCAAGGGCGGTCTCGGACTGCCTCATCTGTTTCTCCGTCAGGTTGTCTCGCGTTTCCTTTTTCTACGAGACCAGACTAATCCACTTATACAGGTGATGCTTCAAACAAGGCTGGTCGAACACATTCCTTCCTTTTTTGTGTCATCCCACATTGGCCGTCCTGCTAAATTAGTGGGCTTCGTAAAAGAAGTGGTTGATTCTTTTAAATTTCTGACAGTGAGGTACTCGCTCGAATATTTATCCAATGTTTCGCGCAAAACATTGTACCGCGACCTTATCAATAATTTGTTTCCGGCACCGCTGTACAGATCTCTTTATGCGGGTGAACCAGGGCAAGACGTCCTAGTTCGTGTGAAAAAAATGTGTATTCCTCCGTCAGCCAAAACCTTTTTCTTCCGAGTACATAGTGACACCCTGCCTGTCAAGCTTTGGATGGGCAAACGAGGCATGATCGTCCCAGGGGGTGTTAACTGCCCACTTTGCAAAGTCCCCGAAACTATCGAACATAGTTTTTTGTGCTGCTGGGACGCAGTGTTTTTTTGGGATATCCTGCAACGAACTTTAAAAAAGACCTGTGCTTAACACCCCTTACCTATTCGTTTCCTGCCAATCGGGGCGAACGAGAACCTTCCGCTTGACATGATTATGGTTCTTGGCTTGTTTGGCTTGTGGAAGTCGCGGATGACGGTGAGACACGCAGAGCAATTCCCGCGGTCAGCGCGTATTTTCTTTATTAAGTTGTACAGGTAAAGAGTGCTTACGAACAGAGCGAATACCCGCCTGAGTGGATTGGAGTGTTTGATAGCCTCACACGCATGAAATAATTTTTATCACCATCCGCCCACAAGCACTGGGTTTCCTCATTTTAAAAGTGTAAATAATGTGTAAATACATGTATGTATGTGTCTGTATTCCTGAATAAAGAAATAAAAAAAACCGCCTCGGTGGCTCCGAGGCGAGAGCGTTCGCCTAAGGATCCCCATGTGGCGGGTTCGAATCCCGGCCGAGGTGCCCGCAATCCTGTCGGAGACTTATTCTGGAGGAGGCGCCGTGTAACCGAGGCACGTCAAAAGATCGGCAGGTGGTCCAAATTAATCCTCAGTCCTCCGCTGGGGCGTGCCAGATGACCGTCGTTGGTTTGGCACGTAAAGCCCCCAAATTTGACTTTTGAATTTTTCACTAGAGTAGAAAGGCAGAAAGGTTGTGGCTAGGTACACAGATAAGGATTCTAGAGAGCTACACGAAGCTTTCGAAATCAAAGCAAAGGGTGATAAATATATAAGTTACACGTCATTGTTTTTATCGGCAAATTAGTATTTGTTTTTTGTTACGGAGGTTACACCAAAATTAGCTGTGACTGTTTTGCCGCGGCTATATATATGAGTAGATGTTTTGTTTATCTAATAACAACAATCGACTTTTGTGTTTTACAACCTCTCTAAGGGAACAACAGAAACCACGGAGAAGTTTTGTAGTACGCATGCCTTACGTTCGTTGCACTGGGTCAGCTTTATATCCGTTTTCCTTGTGTTGCACTGTAGAAGGATTCTGTAGCATCTGACGTTTCACTAAGCAATTTACCATATTGAGCGGCTTTAGAGCTGGGGTCCGTTTATCGAGACGTTCCAACGTTCCTCGCTAAGTTAAGATTTTGAATCGTGAGCTCTTACTTAGTGAGTTTTAAACTTTTGTTTTTCTTAATCAGTTGTTTTCTAATGCAAGATAGCAATAATTTGGTTATGATGCTTTGGCAGCAACCATACCCACTTTTCATGAAATATGCCCTGTTATGTGATTAATAGACCTTAATGCTCTAGAAACGAAAAAATATTTTAGGTACTGGTTAGGCTAATGTGAGGTTTCGGCATCCGTTTGGAACTATTTGAACCGTCGTGGTTTCAATTCCCAAAATTCCGTTTGGTGATTTTCTTTGTTCAGCGAAAATCTTCCCTTCCGGCATTTTATTTATTTGCATTGCCGTATAGGATTATTCGGGAAGCAGTGGAAGATTTAAAATCATGCTAAAAATTACAATCCAGCATTGTCATTTAAATCTGAGAGTACCAGTTTCCGTTAGCAATGTGAATATGTGTTTTACGTTCGCCCATATGAGGCTGTCGACCAGCTAGTGATTGTTTAAAAACGCTAATTCAAAAATTCAAATATTTTGTGCTATAAAATTATTTTTTACCCTGCTTCACACTTGTTTGAAGCTGAAAATCCCAGCGCATCAGATATGCAATCCCAAAAAGAGTTTTAAAATATTCTTCTGTGAGACACACTTGTTAGAAATATTTATTTTAAGTACTGTTCCGCTGAAGCCTATAAAAATAAGGAACGAATCAGACGAATTATTGTGTGTCGAAGCTCAAGCATCAAGCATCAAGGCTCAGATATGTGGGATATCCATCATACCTGTTGACGACAGTTGCTGAGAGCCTACTTAAGAAAGGACGTGAGGAAACGACCCAGCAGACTCATAGGGTTAACAAGAGAGTAACCGTTTCACCATACCTGCACAAGATCTCTCACAACCTAAAGGAAGTTGGCCGTAGGGTTCGTGTTGATGTGGTTTTTGAGGCTCCGGAAAAGCTGTCGGGGCTGTGCAGAAAAGTGAACTCCTGTTCTAAAGGAAAGCAGAGTTGCACCAAAAAACACCACGACCGATTCGTGAACTATGTGGAGGTAGTAGTGTACTCTCTACCCCTCTCGTGCGGCAGGAGATACGTCAGGCAAACGGGGCGTTGCCTCAATGATCGTTTGCCAGAACGTAAGTATAAGGTTTTAAGAGTTGAGTCGGGTCATCTTGGCGTGCATTGCCGTGACTGCTGCTGCACTCCCGTCTTCGACAAGTGTGAAGTGATTAGGAAAAATAAAGACAAACTCTCTCGAGAAATCATTGAGGCGCGGGAAATTGGAAAATTTGGGGAAAACTCTGTCAGCACTCCTTCAATATGTTTATCCAAAAAGGGATGTTGCTTTTTAGACTCACAGTGACAGCGCATAACGGTGACTAAGGAGCACGTGGCCTCCATAACATGTATTTTATCTTTGTTTGTTTGTTATGACGTTACAGTATCTATACTTGATGTTAGCAGGAATAAACTTTAGTTGTAAGTCAGCGCCTTGTTCGTCTACCTTCTTGTCCGTGTCCTTGCGCTGTTTTAATTTTTAATCATAAAATACCAACTAGCCCAAACTTCTACGTTGCATTATGCGGCGTTTCCCATAATGCACCGTACGGGAGGGAGGAAAGGGAGGGGGAGGAAAAGAGGGGGAGGAGGCGAGGAGCACGGGAGGAGTAGATGAGGAGGGAGGTGGAGAAAGTACGGATGAGGAGGAGGGGCATACCGTCCCCTCCGTACCCTCCCCTCTTCCTCCTCGAGAGCTGCCCTCTAATTTGGCATTACAGGGAGTTGTAAACGTCTCATTTTTATTGTATGATTTTTAATGCTTTCTAGAGAAAGAAAGAAACGAAATTTATACGAACAGTAATTATTTCTAGAACACGGTTCAAATCAAACTGTTAAAAAAGCCAGGTCATACGACCATCTCTAGTCACGTCAAATATTTTGAAACTAAAAGAAAAGCAATATTTATAACGTAATTAATAAAAAGATCTACAAGTTCCTTTAACATTATAAATAAAATAAATGTTAATCGCAATTGCAAGTCACAATGAATCGTTTTGTGTGCGCCTGAGTAGCGAATTGGAAATAACATGGGTTTGTTTGCTTTTGAATCACCAAAAACGTATTTTGGGTGTATGCTATCGTCCGCCATCTAACAATTATTCCTTCGTTACCAGTCTTCCTGAAGCAATAAACTCATTATTAATGCGCTTTCCTTTCGTTCCAATCATTCTTTTGGGTGACTTTAACTACCCAAATATAGACTGGACCGGCTTGCATGCTTACAGTCACCCATTTTTATCAGACGCGACTGACTTCATAAACTTGTGTAACGATTTCAGCTTCAGTCAAGTGATGACTCTTTCTACTATAATTACCCATACAACAGCCAACATATTGGATCTAATTTTAACAACGTCACCTTCTTTAATATCTTCAATTAGCACCATGCAGGGCATAAGTGATCATTCATTAATACATTTTGTCATCGATGTTCCTCTTAGAAATGCTCCAAAGAATCAGCAAAAAATACGCGACTATCCTAAAGGTGACTTCGAGGCCATTAACAATGAACTTTCTCTTTTTCTTGAGGATTACTTGCCGCACTTTTCGGAACGCTCAATTCATGAAAATTGGGAGTTATTTCAAATGCAGGTTGTGCATCTTACTAGTACATATAAACCTTTGCGCAATATTTCCGTTTTCCCGCCATCACCCTGGTTTAACATTACATTAAAAAGGATTTCTAACAAAAAAAAAAAAAAATTCGAGCAGCTAAATTTTCAAATGTTGACTCTAAATGGTCTGCATACCATATTGCTGCCAATAATTATAAAAGTGCGATTGAAAATGCGAAGGCTACTTATTTTAATGTAACTCTACCATCACTTTTAAGAAGCAACCCAAAGCAGTTTTGGAATGTAATTAATCGAATTGAAAAATCGTCAATATCATTGTTTAGTTCTTCTGGAAATGCTGTGCCTTTTAGTGAGTGTGCCCTTGTTTTAAACTCCGCCTTTGTCGCTTTATTTTCAGACGTTAACGTGTCAACGTTACCTCCATTTCAACACACTGGATTTCTGCCTATGTACCCGGTTGCTATTGATGCTTGTGGAATTGTTAATGTAATCGATAATTTAAAAATATCGTATTCTGCGGGAGTAGATGCTATTAATTCAAAATTCTTAAAAAGTACCAAAGAATATTCTTCTATAATACTTTCTAAACTATTTAATCAGTCTCTTAATTGTGGGTGTTTACTTGACGACTGGAAGGTGGGAAAGGTGGTGCCGATACACAAAACGGGTGATCAACATTCTCCTTCTAATTACCGCCCCATATCACTAACAAGCATCCCTTGTAAAAATCTTGAGCACGTCATTTTTTCACATTTAGTAAACTTCTTGGAGTCTAATAACTTCTTTTCTACCGCCCAACATGGTTTTCGTTAGTCATTTTCGTGTGAAACCCAGCTACTACCCTTCACTAACGACCTTCACCTTATTCTTGATCGAAGTTCTCAAGCTGACTGCATATTGCTCGATTTCGATAAAGCATTTGTTAAGGTATCACATACTCGACTACTTCATAAACTAAGCAAACTCAGTATTGATTCCGGTACAATATCATGGATTCACGCCTTCCTAACTAACCGGTCTCAGTTTGTATTTGCGAATGACACGTATTCTCCTTCAGCTTCTGTGACGTCCGGGGTGCCGCAGGGTTCCGTACTAGGTCCTCTCCTTTTCCTTACATATGTCAATGACTTACCCTCCTGTGTTTCATCTTCAATTAGCATGTTTGCTGACGACTGTGTTATATATCGTGAAATGACTAACAAATCCGATGTTTCTTCTCTTCGGTGTGATCTTGACCGTGTATCTGAATGGTGTGACTTAAGGCGTATGCAGCTTAACACTAAAAAATGTAAGGTAATGAGGGTTTCTCGGCTTCACAGTGATGTCTCTTGTTATTACCTGAACCATACTCCTTTACAACAAGTAACAACCTAAAAATATCTGGGAGTTTATATTTCATCCAATCTGTCCTGGGAAACGCATATTCAATACGTAAAAAGTAACGCCATTCGTATGTTGGGTTACATAAAACGAAATTTTTCAGCAGCCCCTTTATCGCTTAAACTACTTCTTTACAAAACGCTTGTTCGCACTAAACTAGAATATGCCTCTTCAATTTGGGACCCCGTTACTGACGTATTAACATCTGCAGTTGAAGCGATTCAAAATAGATCCGCCCGATTTATACTTACTGATTGTCACCGCACTGCCAGCGTAACATCCATGAAATCAAGTTCGAACTTGCCTAATCTTGCATCGCGTAGAGAAGTTTTTCGTTTGTGCCTGTTTCACAAAATCTACTACCACAATCATACTTTGCGTGTATCTACTACACAAGATGGGCGTATCTTCATGTAACACTCCCAAGCAGCACGTTGTGAATGGGCCATCGCTGGCAAGTGCACTATGGCCAACCAGATTTTCGATGGCCCAAGCTTGGACAAAGTGCTTGGCAATAGCAGTGTTTTGGTCCTCGTCTGGTGACTTGCCATTCACTTTATGCCAGTCGCTGGCCATTCACTTTAGGCCAGTGACTGGCCATTCATTTTAGGCCAGTGACTGGCCATGCACCTTGGGCCAGTGACTGACCATTCACTTTAGGCCAGTGACTGGCCATTCACGTTTGGCGAGTGACTGGCCATTCACTTTAGGCCAGTGACTGGCCATTCACCTTTGGCCAGTGGCAGGCCGTTCACTGTAGGCCAGTGACTGGCCATTCACCTTTGGCCAGTCACTGGCCAGTCACTTTCGGCCAGCCACTGGCCATTCACTTTTGACCAGCCCCTGGCCTTTCCCGTTTGGCCAGCCACTGGCCATTGACATTCGGCCAGTTACTGGCCGAAAGTGGCTGTAGTTATACACTTAATATATAATTTATCACAGACTGCAAGAAAATTTGGGTGTTTCTCAGAAGACTGTCAAGAGTTTCGGGAGGTCAAGTTTGAGAACTCAACCCCAGAAACTTTTACATATTAATGACAAGCGAAGCTGCTGTAAGGTTGCTCAATATTTCTTGGACTTTTTGAGTACTAAGTCTTACGACGCTGGTTGCGACCACCATTCCAGTCGTCCGTCGGATCAAGGATGGTATGTGGTCCCACCATTAAGATGCCCCAGTAGTGCAGCAGTAAAAAAAATAAAAAAGTAACTTTAGGTGAAGGGACAGTGCAACCCATGTTCAGTTACAATATTTTTCACTTTACAAAGCTTAACTGGCACTAATGGGAAAGAGAAGCCTTGATTACACAGTAAAGGTTTTTACACACTTAAGGGTGTAAATCAGGTTGTCCCTGGGCTAACACCCTTAAGGCGTTCAGGCAAGCACCCTTCATAATGGGTGCTTGCTAACACACTTTGGTAAAGGGTGCTTGACATGAAATGGGCACCTGCTGGGGTGGCCCAGTGGATGCTGGGCCACACCAGCCAATCCAGCACCGGGAGAGTATCATGCGACGTTTTGGTTATGGGGAGTTCAAGGTCACATGACGCTCTCTCGACGCTGGATTGGCTGGGATGGCTGGTAGCGTCCGCCGCGCTCGGACGAAGGGTGAAATGAAGTATAGGCCCCAGTGAAACTTTTATAGGAATGCGTCCAATATACATATCAGAACTTGTAAATTGTACAAAAATCCTATATTATATTGCATATTCTTATATTATTATTATATGATTTACAGCTTATCATGTTTACTGAACACATTTACACTTTTTTCCCTTAGAGGGATTGCCACATCACCACAAATGAGGCATGTGATAAAAAAATAATGAGTCACACTGAACACAACTCACTTCATGAAGAAGTAATAGAAAAAAGCTACTTGCAAGCCACATCATAATCCCGTGGGCAATTGGGAAGTGCTACGGGGCCCCCTTTCACGAACTCTAAGTGAGCAAGCAGTGGCCTCAAGCATCGCACTGCACGGCTAAACCATTGTGAGCATCATGGGCTGCCACAAACAAAGCATGTAAAGCTTTCCTGTTTGGAAATCAAGTGACATGTTTTGTTTGTCTCAGAGGATTGCAGGCAACACGCTTCACTTATCACTTGTCTTCTTATGCGCATCTGTTTACTAATTGGAAGCAGGGTAGAGGGGGGTGGTTTAGCCCTTGACTGAACCACAGCAGTATTTCATTAGGTGAAGCTCATTATGACATCAATTAGAATGTGTTAAATTGAACATTTATTGAACCCTGAGAAATAGAAAATACAATGTATGCCATTTTATGACATAAAGAATGCTATCTGCAAACATGTAATGAAAAAAATCACAGAATGAACTTGCACTCTACGGCAAAAAAGCAAATGTTTCAGTAGAAGACGCTATCCTCTTGCTCACGTACAAGGAAAATTATAAAGTGCTGGAAGACGACTATGGATGAGGAACTTGTATAGCTAAATTTTAAGCACCTCGCCTACAGGAAATCAGTATCAGATATCAGAGAAAATGCCCAACATTTAAAGAAAGAAAAAGAAAACATGCCTCCGTAAAACCTTCTATCATTCGTTTTGGAAGCAAAATAAAAATAAACCTGATAATACTGGCGAGAAAAGTGCATTAGATACTTTTAAAACGGCTCACATAACATCTCTTCAACCACATACCTTTCTGCAAACTTTGTTCAAAAATTTAATTACGACTGTCCTTGGATTTGTGTCGCTCAAGCCAAGGAAAATCCTCTCTAGAGCAACCAGTGTGTTGGAGGCCTTGCATTCGTACTGGATGCTGAAAAGCCAATATGCTGCCAACAACATGCACAGCCCCTCTTCTGCATTAAAAACGGAGAACAAGCGCTCACGATCCAAAACAAGGTGAAGAAAGTCTGCATCGTCCAACTCTTGCTTGGTGTAGAGGACACATGGTGTCGGTGGAATGTTCTGGTCCTGCGTTAGGTAAAAGGATAAAGCAAAACATATTTTAATGTTGAAGGCCAAAACATGTTTGCTCTCGTCAACTGCTATTATTCGCTGCAGTTAAGGCCATGAGCATCAGCCTCCACACAGGCATACAGTGCTTATGTTGGAACAAGTAACCGGCGTCTGCCGGTTACTTGTTTCAACATTCCAACAAACGAATGAGGAATTAATATCGGGACAACATCACAACATGAAAGTATTGCGATATAATCTTAGGAACACTTGTGAGTATCTCTATTTCTGTACCAAGATGCATTTGCGAAATCTATTTGTGTTTCAGTAGTGCAATACTTTTGCGATGTATTATGATACGCTGCTAGACTTATGTACCTTGTTACATTTATTGTTAGAAATGAGCTGACAGGTTTGGAGATAAAAAAAAAAATAGAAGCCACGGAAAACTCCGACTCATCACTGGTTTATTTTCGCAATGAGTGATTTTTTGCTTTGCTCTCACTTTTCACTTTTACAGCGGCCGGTTTTTTTTCTGCTGACAGCAGCCTTCCTGTGTACATTTGAGGTTATTCTATGAGTAAGAGGCCACCAACAAATGCACAGATGAGAAACAATATGTCTAAAAGAAGAAGAAGGCGAAAAGCAGGGACGCTTGGGCAGACACGCTTTGTCAGGCGGTGTCATCGGTCACCAGCGTTCATTGGGTGCGATAACGGGTTTTTATCAGTATCAGCGAACATAGCCAAGGGAAGTCAAGTTGCAAAAAAAAAAGGGACAAACACTGACAGAAGGCGGGGAGCTCAGGTGCTACAATCTATGTTTGCCACGGACGCACCCTTCTCACCTCGCCACCCTGCATTTATGAACCGTATAGGGCTGCCGACTGACCATAACGGTACATGCGAATATTTGTCCCTTGGCCAATGTTAATGTTTTTGCCTCCTCTACACTGAAAAACCCAAAGATGAAGGTTACAGAAACAGCAAACATAATAATGTCTCGTATGTAGCTGTAGAAATTAATTTTCAAGGGCTACATTTTAAGTACAGTCGCCGGCCATATGAACTCCCCCGTCCGAACACCAACCGGTGGAGCGAAAATCCAGCATGCAGCGTGTCGAGGTTGACGGCTGTAGTTTTCAACGGTGAAGGGGGTGATTACACATTAAAAGGTGCTCGTGATAATATATTCCTACAGCTATCTATGATACACTGTTGCGTTTACACCTCAATGCACCCCTCGAATTCGTAACAGACAAAGGTGTTGTGACAAATTATACAATGAGCTATCTGCGTCAAGAGAATAGCAATCTCGGTGGCCCAAAAGGTAACCTGCGGCTGCTGGATGACTTGATGTAAAATGACCCAGAATTCGCGGCTTGGAGAGAGGTGCAGAAACTATGTGACATTCAACTGAAAAGTTAATAAGCTCAAATCATTATCCATTTTAAGCCAAAATCCATGATTCGCACGTGCCTATTATTTTCAATATGAAGCCAAAGGCGAACCAAGTAGTAGTCCGTTGATTTATTGCCGAATAGAATGCACTTTGAGTACCAAACTGGATGCTTTCCTTATGTGTGGAAGGTTGCGATAACAAATGCAATACTTAATTTGGTGAAAAGCAAAGCTTTGTAACAATTATGTGCATGATTACATTCTATAAGTCGTTTTACGTGTTCTATTTGAAAGCTAACAGAACTTTTAAATAAGACCGTGAGAGTTATGCCGGTGTCTCCTTCACTGCGTGTTCGTGGGACTCGGCGGACATTAGTAAAGGGGATAATTGTCACAGTATGTTGACTAATTGACCACAATCTGTTAGCTTTGTAATTAATGGCTGTATGACTATGTTGCAACTGCAGTGTTAAAAGCCAGTCAATATTAAAGGCTATCCCTATTTACACCATTCACAAAAAGCCAAGCGGCTTCGAGGTATTCATTGTCCAACTTTTGCGTTTTAAATGTCGGATGCAAAAACCGCGCTCAGCTTGAGCTCAAGAATTCGTGCCGTAAATGGTGGGTAATAGAGTGACCTAGTCATACCGGGTACGTCGTCACTATCTCGACAGTGTGTCCTTGGTGGAAGCATCGGCCTCATACTTGCAGGATAGTGAAGGTGCGTCCGCAGCAACCATGCCCGCACGACATCCTGAGGCATTCGGAGCGCAAGATTTTGCAATTGGGCGATGAAAAGGCAGATTTTTAGCACTGAATATCTCGAAACTTGTTGCCAATCGCAAATTGTGTCAATTGTGTTAGTCTTTGATATCCACTGCCCTTGAAACTAGAATTTAAACATATCTTATAAAACCATTATTTAAATTTTGGTTCATTAGTTTTGAATAACATACTGCAAAGGGTTTTCTCTTATGTAATGTCCTCCTAGCCCCACAAACACACAGTGAAGCCAACATCCAAGTAACACTCACGCCGTTTTTTTTAAACTTTGAATCAAAATAGAAAGCTTTGTGTTTATGTATATATAAATATATATAAATACCGGGTGCATGTACATGCAGCCGTGCACCAATCCACTATAGAGGTCCACTTTTTTCTGAAGTAAAACTGCATCAAACGAACAAGGCCAGTTTTACATAAACCCCCAGCACTGCATGTACCAAAGACCGCCAAAAATGATTGCTTACCTCATAGAACACTCTATGCGGCTTTAAGAGAGAGGCTTGCGGTCTTTGACGGTGGGTCTATCCGCTTGGTGCAGCTGGGACCTGCAAGAAAGTTAATGCAGCTTGCCATATACCCGAAAGTAACGAAGAAAAGGCCAGTATATACCAGAAAGTAACGAAGACAAGGCCAGTATTACATAAACCCCCAGCACGGCATGCACCAAGGACCACCAGAAATGATTGCTCACCTTATAGAACACTCTGTGCAGCTTGAAGAGAGCGGCTTGCGGTCTTTGACGGTAAGTCTACCCGCTTGGTGCAGCTGGGACCTGCAATAAATTCAATACCGCTTGCCATATCCCACAAAGTAACAAAGAAAAGCCAGTAATACATAAGTCTACAGCACGTCATGTCCCAAGGACCGCTAGAAATTCTCGCTCGACTCAAAGAACACTTTATGCGACAAAACCCTGCATTAAGGGTCGATTGAACTTAGTATAAATGTTGCAAAAAAAGAAGGATCTGTATTCAGCTGTGTCAAAACACGTGATCTAATGTAATAATTGTGTGGCCTTATAGAACCCTACTGAAATAATTTTGACTAAAGAGAGTGACCAGAAGTGTATACTGAAAGAATCACTAACAATGATGAAACCTAGAAATCTATTAGTGCCTTCCCTGTGTTTTGCCATCGGATGGAAGAAGTTTCTTGGCGTATATTTTTGTTAGAAACAGGTGTGATGCGTCCCTCTGTTTTTTTGTTTTTTTTTTAATCTTGATGTTGAGCATATTTTTTTATTTCCTAGGTTGAAAGCTCAAGGGCATTCCTTGTTGTTTGTTTAATCACATTTACCCAGATGTTAGTAGGTTGCTTCTTTATGTTTACTGTCCTTGGGTATGTTAGGGGTTGTGAACAGTATAACGCTGTAAGGTCCACGAAGGAATTCCTTTTGTAAAGTGGTGGTAAGCAGAAGAGAAATTGTAACGAGTGACTTCATGTCTTCCCCTATGTTTTTTTTTTCTTTTGGGTCACCGATTTATTTTTTGTCCATTAATACTCAGCTGTGTTTGACACTTCTCTGCGTTTGTGCCATCCTTCAGAGAACTCGTATTTAATAAATTATTTGTCTTTAGCCTCTATAGCTAGTTTTCACCCTCGTTTTTGTTTTTGTTCATTAATAAATGACTGTAGGATTCAACTGTAAGCACGATGTTAATGCATACAAATAAATAGCAGCATACTTTTATTGACTAGTGCTGATGATTGGACCAGTTGGTAGAAAATTATTGAAAAGAAATCATGAGGAATATGGGAACAGAGGATATGAACACAGCACATCGCTGTGTTGATCTCCTCCTTCTTGTCTGTGCCATTCACACTCCATGTTTTTAATAACAGACTTTTTTAATAGTTTTCTGCTTGGTATCATCTGTATAGGGGTTCTCTGGAACGACCCACCTGCCATTGCATTCATTTTAGGGCAGCTCCCCCTTCCTCATGGTGCCATCGTTGAGGAAGTGCAAGGCGGTGTCACTCTCACTCTTGTGGTTCAGCTCCCCAGGTTCCCATAGGTTTCAAGCTGCTAGACAAACTAAATCAGGCCTTCCAGCCCTGCAGGAAATGTCAATTCCACTCTTTAAGACGTAGACACCCACATTTTGCGTGTACCTGAAAGAAGCTCTAACAGAGAGGAAACAAAATGATTGGCCTTTTTTGAATGCATGCTTTTCTTTTGCTGAGAACATACATAAACGTTACACGCTATTGTACGTTCAGTGGTGCGGCTTAATTTATGAAGAGCACGTTTTTATATAACTTCGAGCTCTTAAGGAAAAATTCAATATAATGGGTCGGACATAAATAGTTGCTATGAACTGTCCTATACATTTACACATTACCTGATATAAAAAGAGTAGAGTAGCCTAGGGCTGCACTGCACCAATTACGAATTTGTAACCAATTAACAGTTGGAATTAATGTATTTGTTACTATTGGCTATTATTCCTTAACAGAAAGAATAACCGGGCGAGTTGGTACGGTGGTAGTCTTTGAACTCCATCGAATATTCAGGTTTGACATTAGTTAATTTTTTCCACCTTTTTTTTTTTCTTCATGTTTTTGCTTTTTCGAGCTGCTCTGCTTTTTGTAAGGGCTTTCGCCACTACTAAAAAAACGTGACATCTAAACTCCCTTTTTTTTACATCACACAATCGTAAACTTAAAGTGTGCCGGTTCGGTAAACGCGAAGAAACCTAATTTGCGAGGGTAAAAGCGCTAAAAACAACGGACAAGTAAAAGAAACGAACAACGCAGAGCGTTGTTTGTTCGTTGTTTTTAGCGCTTTTACCCTCGGAAATATGAATCACCAACTAGCCCAAGTGCATACCCCTCTGCGAAGAGACCGCGCGTCTCTATGGCACAGGCATTAGCTTAGGCAAAAAATCATGCTGCTCGCTCTTGTAACGTTTTTCTCGCTCCCGCTTTATAAAACAAATCGGTGGCGAGCGGCTGTTAGGATAAGACGTCAGAACTAGCGTGAGCTGTGATTAACACTTTGGGACGGCGACTGAATGCTTGAACTGTCGTCAGACGGCACTTGAACGCTCCGCAAAAGCGTCGTCGGAGGAGCGTCGGAGGACGGCGCCCAGAACATGCCCACGGTTCCGCCGTACGGGAATCTTCCTCACACTGCGGAGTGAGCCACAGGTTTTAAAGAAGATGCGCTCTTTTCAAATAACGAAATAACACAGGAAAGAAGCATAGCTAGAATCAAGCATAGCTTAGCAAGCACACGGTACACGACAAAGTTTGAAACAGCAGCCCACTTCGCAGAAACAAAAGAAAGTTGCTTACCGGCGTTTGCACGAGTCGTGCACGGGCGGTTCTGAACTTACGGGCGTTGGCAAGACGCAGCGTCTCCCAGCTCTCAGTCTTCGATTGATATTCTTGAAACACGGTATTCGTAAGGAAGATATCTAAAATATCCACTAAAACGGCTAAAACGTAAAAGAAAGGAGGTTTCCGAATTCTCTGGAACTCAAACGGCCATTCAACGAAAGCTGATGCAATAGCGATGGTCTTGCGCAGTCTTCACGAGTCTCTTTTCTTTTATTTTTATTTTTTTAAACGATACTAAGCAAATCATTAATATATTAGTAACAATAAGAACGTCATTACATTAATAATGTAAACAATTAACAAAAATTTAGTAAATCTTAGGTTTTATTTAACTTTAGGTTGTTTCTTTTTTTTTTTTTTGTGTAAAACCGAAACTAACTCAAGCAACGTTTCCTTTGTCGTATTTTGTTTGCGTGTGTGTGAGCGTGCTTGCGCGTGCGTGTGTGTGCGCGCGCATGTGGATATGTCCGCGTGCATGCGTGTGTCCGTCTGTGCTTGTGCATGCGTGTGCGTCTGCGCGCGGGCGTGCGTTTGCGCTTGTGCATGCGC
>JABSTQ010008550.1:0-54387 GCA_013358835.2 Ixodes persulcatus | reverse complement strand
TAGAGCTGACGAGGGTAAAGCACCTGATGACTCAGGACCGAATTGAGATCCTCGAGGGCTTCTACAAATCGCCAGAAGATCTCATTAACGCGATAAACAGCGCCTACCAGTCTCATCTTAAGCTCAATTCCTCGAAAATATTGCTTGGTTATAATCCATACATCAAAGACGTAGAGTTACAGTTGCACCACAGTGGGTATATCTTAATCAATGCTCACTTATCCCACATGCTTGGCTTCGGCCAGAAAAGCGTGTACACTTCCTTCTCGGTGGCAGACCGCGATGTTATATTATTTCCCAGCAATTACATTTTTGCCTATTGCGATATCATAGAAGCGGAGCACGTCGGCGACGTGAAAGCTCCTCTCTTGAGAGTCGTCCCATTCGTAGTGTCAAAACGAAACGAAATGATATCGTATTCTTTCAATCTACCCCAATATAAGAAGGTGATCGTAAAAGAAGTCAGCACCATTTGTCTCGAGCTTGTTGGCGAGAGAGGAAGCTACATCCCATTTCTGGACGGATCGGGTCGCGTTGCAGCCCCTCTTCATTTTAGGAGATGCACGTAAAGTCCCCACCGTGTTGTTTAGAACATTTCTCGGGTTCCGGAGAAAGACCGCTCACGCATTTTGTGTCCGGGCCCCTGTTTCAGGTTGGGAGCGGACTACTGTCGGACATTTATCAGAGGCTATCGCCAGTGTTTACAAAGCGAGTGGCCCCTTACCTGGGTCGAAAGCTAGTGTCCACGGGTAGAGATATCGCAGAGCGAATGAGACAGGGTTCCTCGCTGAAGGACGCCGTAAAGAAGGGAATCCGCCGTACGTATCGAAGCACCAGAGACGAGTTTCTCCAAAAGCTGCAGTCTGGCGGAGGGCATAAAAGAAAGGCGTCCAGCCAGTGCTGTTCACTCTCTGGACGACAAAAGAAAGGAAAGGTCGTGCATGACTTTTTCGATACCTAAAATATGACGGGCGATATTTTTACCCTGCACGAGCGTTCCTGTCTGTGCACCAGCGGAGAGCTCGATCTGTTTTCTCTTCCGCCTACGTCTTTTGCTTTGGAAAAGTCAGAATATATCGAATTCTTTCCGGTCGCCACGACAACACCCACTTCCGTCTTAGAATTTCACGTTCCGTCTCTAGGACCTCACTTTTACGATCTGAAATCAAGCTTCCTGCACATCCAGTCAAAAATCGTGCGAGCCAATGGCGATCCCGCGAGCACCACCGCGACGGACGGAACTGTCACGCACGATAAGGTCATACCGGTTCAGGCATTTGGAAGCTCCCTTTTTCAATACTTGCACCTGTATCTGAATCAGACTTTGGTGAGCCAGTACGAGAATTATGCTTATCGTTCCTATCTCGATATTCTCCTGCACGCAAACCAGACGGCTAGGGATCACTCTCTTTCCGCCATGCTCTACGAAAAAGACCCGGTAAATACGTCCGAAAAGCTCGACATTCCCGCCGATGCTAAGGGCCTTATGGCACGCTTTAAAAGAACCGAAGGAAGTACGCTCTGTGATTTGTTTTGTCCTCTTATGAGTGACATATGTCAGCAGGAAAAGCTTCTCTTGAACGGGGTGGATATTCGTATCGTGCTGCGGCAAAATACCGAAGATTTCAGGCTCTTGGCCGCTTCGACGGTTCCCCAGAAACACGTCGTCCAACTTCCTCGCATTGTGCTCTACATTCGACGCGTGCAAGTTGCCCCGACGGTGCTTGTGGGCATCGAAAGACGTCTGCAGTCCTCTCCCGCGACTTATCTACTACGTGGGGTGGAGATCAAGACCAGAACCGTTTCGCCCGGTGTGTCGCACATTGTGCTCGACGATCTGTATCCGCATCGAGTGCCGTCAAAGCTCCTCGTCGCTTTCGTGAAGAGCGAGGCGTTTCAGGGAAGTCGCGAGCACGACCCATTCAAGCTCGAACACTTCAACCTGAAAACGGCGGTCCTGGACGTGGGTGGCTGCCAGCAGACGGAGCAGTTTGATTTTCCTCAAGATTTGTACATGAAGGCCTATATGAGCTTCCAACACCGCCTCAATCGAAGAGACGTCCCCTACTCTAAAGGTGCCTTCTCAAAAGACTCCTTTCTGCTCTACTATATTTTGACTCCGGACAGGGAAGAGCAGAGTCTTTGTCCAATCTCCACGGCGAACGTGAGACTCACCTTGACCTTCAAGCAAGATCTAACTAAAGCCATCACCATTCTCTTTATGTCAGAGACGCCTCGCGTCCTGGAAATTGACAAGGAGAGAAACGTCAAGTTTGCCGCTTGAAATGGAAGAACACGAATTTTACCCAATGTTCGCGGGAAATCCCTGCACGCGTCCCTGGTTTCGTGGCACGTTCGCGTGCGACGAGATTGGTCAAGAGACAGCGTCACCCGGTCTTTACGTAGTGAATACGGCACCGAGGTCTTCGTTCGGTGAACACTGGGTTCTTTTCTACGTATGCCCAAAGGACAAGACAATTAGTTATTTTGACAGTTTCGGAATGATTCCGATTCACGGGGAATTTTACGACTTTATCGGAGACGCAGCGAGTTTCTTCTACTCCAAGAGAAGAATTCAAGGGACTCTGTCGCACACGTGCGGACTTTACTGTCTATACGTGGGTGCGCGCCTGTGTTGCGGTGTACCGCTCCGCGAGTGCATTCAAGCTTTCTTGTCGAGCGACTACCGACGGAACGACACGCACATTTCCATACTCGTGCGCAAGCAATTTTCTTCTCCTGCGCTAAAGCTCTCCTGCTGCTCCGCTCTGTAACCTGATCTTCGAAATAAAGCCACAAAAAAAGGACACAAAGCGAGGATGGATTTTTTTCTTTTATTCAATATGCATGCATCTAAGAGATTCTCGACACATGAAGAAACAGATGGCGCGCGCGCGACAGCTCTTTATACAAATATCAAACACTTGGTGAAAAAACAACAAAAAAAAAACAACCTCGCGCATACGTTCGGGCGTCGTTATAAACCGCACTGTTGCGACGCATTTATCGTGAAGCAAAAGCCGCGCGAGTCTTCCTGTTATCGCACGGTCAGCTTCGAGCTTGTGGGGAGCATCCGCTTTTTCTTTTTAGCGGTTATTCTTCGTTGGGTAAACATTGTGTGGTTTGGGTATACGTTCGGACGTGTGAGCACATTTATCGTGAAGCGGAAGCCGCGCGAGTCTCCCGCCGCGCAGGAATGTGCTTCGCGCGAGTACATAGAAACGTGTCTGCGATGCCTTCTTTTCATTCGTCTACGAGCGTAGCATGCATGGTCATGTCTTCGGCCCTGGACAAATTTCGTTTCCAAACGCCGGCGTCAATCACGATGATTGGATCCTCTAAATCGGGCAAAAGCACGTATATTCGCAGCTTGTTGAGATTTAGAAGAGAAATGTTCGACAAAGAGTTTCACGTCGTCTACTACGTCTACGTGTTTCCCCAGAGCTGGTTTTCGGAGACGAGCGGGGTCGTCTTCACCAAGGAGATCCCGCAAAATTTAGACCCCGAAAGAGACTCGCTGATCATATTCGACGACTTTCTCGCAAATCGAACGAAGCTCAAAGACATTTGTGAATATTTTATAGGAGCTGCTCATCACTATAATGCTTCGGTCATTTTCATCACGCAGAACATGTTCCTCCAAGACGCGTACTTTAGAACAATAAGCCTAAATTCTTCGGCCTTAATTATATTCCGTTCAGTGCGGATTGCCGATCAGCTCCAAGTGCTATCCCGACAGCTCTTTGGGGCTAGCAGGGGGCAGGTTCTACCGCGTATATATTCGGACGCGTGTAGAACGCCGTTCAGTTACCTGCTGATCGACCTATCGCAAACTTGTCCCGATAATTTCCGTGTGAGAGCAAAAATCTTGCCGGACGAGGGTCCGGAAGTCGTGTACGACACGTCCTAATGAACCGCATCGCCAAGCACGCAAGATTCTTGCACCTGTTGTCGGAAGCCAAATCGTGTAGGCAAAGGGAATCACTACTACGTCACGCCAAGGAGGAGCATCTGAAAATAATTAGGGAAATTTGTTTAAACCTGTGCGCCGGAAACCTCCCTCTCTCCGCGGATATAAAAAAGAAAGTGAAGAGATTTGCACCCGTCATACGGTCACTGGGAAATCGAAAAGGCACGCACAAGAACGTAAGAAAGACGCTGGTATTGAAGGGAGGTTTCCTACCCCTGATTCTTCCTGCTCTTCTAGGCCTCATATCAACGATCGGGGGAAGAGCCATCGCAAAGGCTATCGGAGTCTGAGAAGCATGAAAAAGTACCATCTCGTACCTTACACAGAGAACATTCCCGAGATTCTGAAAGAAGACGACGAACCGGACGACATCAAGCTAAAGAAAATAATTCAAACTCTACACAAAATGTTACGTCCGTACACGTCGAATGAGAGTAGCGCACACAGTGAAGAGGTTAGAGCGACACCCATTAGCAGGGAAGAACGGACAACGCAGACGAGCGAGCGTGGGGATGATGATGATGACGACCCCTCCGTCATAGTCAATTACTTGAGCAAAACCTACCGGCAAAAGGGTCGATCGCTTCTGGCTCTACTGAGGCCGCTGCTCACCTGGGACCCGCAAACCTTGGAAATTTCGATCGACGAAAAACCTCTACAGGGATCCAATATTGTGGACCTGGTTTCCTATTTAGTTTCACGCTCAAAGAAATTGCCAGTTCCGGTTCATTTCGATCGCGTCACGAGGTTATTGGTCAAAGAGAAGCTGCCAGTGACCATCGTGAATCACGATCGCTTTAAAAGAAGGACCCTCAAAGCGCGGGCGACCATTCGTCGAGGTGCGTCTTCTTCTTCGGTCACTTCGCCGAAGCGTCTTCGTACCGCTTCCCCGGAGCAGCGGAGTGCAGGATCACCGACCCCGTCCGAAGCGGCTCCTGCTGATCCCGTTTCTATCGCACCACCACCTCGTGCCTCGCAGCGCCTGGTCGAGAGAGCATGGAAGAAATTCTAGACAAGGATTACTTTAACGACGAGGAAATTCTTTCCGCTTTTCACCCACGACACCGAGCGAAGGTCGAGACGCTCCTCGGCGCGATTTCCTCGGTAATTGCCTACACCCCCGAGGGAACGCTGGTGGTTCACGGAGAGCCGCTCGAGGGATCCAGCATTGTAGAGCTTCTGCACTACGAGCTGTACAACAGGCAGCCTCCCTGGATGAGAGGCGCCATTTCCTCTCTCATCAATTGTCACCTAAACCTGACGTGCGTTTCGAGCTCGACACTACCGACCAACGAAGCGGTGCGTCCAGAAAGCATGTCTTCGTCACAAAAGAAGGGGAGCAAAGCCGTCTACTACGAAGCAAGTCATCCAGCCTCTTTCGGTGGAATCAACAGGCTCGCACGACATACGGGACGAAGAACGGCGGAAAAGTTTCTAGAAGGATCGGACGCATATACGCTGTTCAGGGAAACCAAGCGCCCTCGCGTTTACCGCAAAACGCTATCCTTGGGACTGCGAGACGTCTATCAGGCTGACCTAGTGGAAATTCAAAAAATTGCCAAATACAACGATGGAAAACGATACATTTTGTTTGTGATTGATACCTTCTCACGTTTTCTCACCGTCGTCCCCATAGCTGGAAAGACGGGCGAGGAAGTTGTCAGGGCGTTGAAAATTGTCTTTCGCAACATGGGGAAAAGCAGGCGTTTATGTACGGATCGTGGTCGTGAATTTTACGGAAGATTGGTCCTCTCGTTTCTGGAGAAAAACGACATACAATTGTATTCCGTGAATTCGAAGCAAAAGGCTTCGATCGTGGAACGCGTACAACGCACCATAATGAGTCGGGTTTACAAGTACTTTGAGTATGCACGAACCCGGCGATTAATTGAAATCCTCCCGGAAATCGTCGAGTCTTATAATTTTAGCCACCACAGGACACTGAACGCTAGGCCGGTCGACGTTACCCCACAAAACCAGACCGAATTTTTCTTTCACTTGTTCCCCGATCCCGGTCGCGTGAAAATACCTAAATTTCGCCTGGGTGAACATGTGCGCATCTCCAAAGATCGACACGTTCTCGTGAAGAAGTACAAGCAGTCGTTCACGGACGAGGTGTTTATCGTGGACCGAATTCGATTAGGTGTGCCCAATACCTACCACCTAGTCGATATGGTGCGAAAAGAGCCCGTTCTCGGCTCTTTTTACGAGGCAGAACTGCAGCGCGTTTCCCTGGCCGAAAACAAGACCTGGATCGTGGAGAAGATTTTGAGACGCCGACGTGCGCCCCACCTGCAATACCTCGTAAAATGGAGGGGCTACGCCTCCTCTCACAACAGTTGGGTTAATGCGAGCGATTTTGAGCAATAAAAGGGATGAAGAAAAAAACGTTTTCGTGTCCTTTACGCGACGCTTAGAGCGATCGTGGGCTCTGCGCGCACATCGCAATACACAAACACGTAGCGAGTTTTATCATTTTTTATTCAAAAATTTTTACAGGTGCAATATAGCTTCACGATCGAGATTTATTCCGTTCAATGAGGCTTTCCTTCCTCCGATCAGTCGCCGAATTTGATAGATGTTCAGAGGACATCTTCGAAGGTACATGGACTCGCTGATGATGCAGCTGTCTTCACACTCGAAATCATGCTTCCGGGGAGCAAGAACGTCCAGCTCGCTGAGACATTGCTTCAGCGCCTCAGTCTGATTCCTGTCCAAATTTACACCGGCTCTTTTCGGATGGCCCTCTTTTGACCATTCACGTATTGCTATCACGGGTGCAGGACACTGATGTACTTTGACCTCCTTGTTAAGACTCATCTCGAGCGTGCAATTTCCGTGCAGGCTCGAGTGCGACATACTGACGCCGATGGCGATCACGCAGACAATTAGAAAGGAGCCCATGATGAGCGCGAGAAGAGACTTGACGGTCGCGAGCGTCACCGCCATAGTGACGGTGCGCCGTCGTCATATCTCACATATATATAGGACATTCCGTGAACATGCGACAGTTATGTGTGGGGCGCCACGAGGCTACGAGTCCGCGCGAACACCGCTTGAATCGCGCGTGCGCGAAATCACGTGATAGGAAGACGAGCAACGTCACACGACCTGCGGCAATGAAGCATCCTGTTTCTAACCGCATTACAAAAGCCAAGTAGCGCGCGGGACATCACGTGATCTGAATGCACACAAACAACTAACCCGACTTAAGCGGTCTTCGGAAGCTATGTGCTCGTAGCTCAGGGGATAACGCGTCGGGCTGGTGATCAAGAAGTCGCGAGTTCGAGTCCCCGCCAGCCGCGGAGCCTATTTTATCGAATAAAAGGGGCATTTACCGCGCAGCGATTCAAATTCAAAACACGTGACCGTCATGTGACCGGAGCGCAGCGCCCTCCTTCAGATGCAGCACGAACCCTGTGCGACATCACCTGAGCGCCCTCTGTCGAACGAAGCTCGGACCCTGTGTGACATCACGTGGTTGTTGTCAGCTGATGACCGCAGTTGTCAACACCTGGTCAATCACACTTGTGGTTTGCGGTCTGCGGTTTGTGGTTTGCGGTTTGTAAGTGACACGCTTCTGACACGTGACTTCACACGTGACGGGACCTCGCTGAGCTCCGATTGGTCACTGGCTAATGTCCTGTGGGCGGTCGATGCTCACTGCCTGTCATTGGTCACTGGGATGGGAGAGAGGGAAAGGGCCCCGCCCTACTGCGGTGTGATTGGTTGGATTGGGTTTGGCCCCGCCCTCCTACGCTGTGATTGGTTGGATCGGGTTTGGCTCTGCCCCTTGGTTTGAAGAACCTCGGAGAATACAGCGACCTTTACCTAAAGACGGACTGCCTCCTACTGGCCGATGTTTTCCAAAACTTTAGACGCTGGACGCTGGAGACGTACGAAATTGAGGCTTTACATTTCGTATCGTTACCGTCCCTATGCTTGTCGTGTGCGCTGAAAGTAAGACTGCAGCTAATTGACGATCCTGACACCTATCTCATGATAGAACAGGGTATTCGCGGAGGGATTACCCTCCGCGAATGCACAACCCGCCATGCTGTCGCAAATATTCCGGGAACGGATACGTTTAACCCGCAGCACGAACCGTCTCAGATTTTGGACTTGGACGTAAACGGTCTGTATGCGGCGACAATGAGAGAAGCCCTGCCCGTGTCGGACTTTGAGTGGATGACGAAAGACGAGATTGCCTGCCTGAACATTGATGACGTTCCAGATGACGCTCCGACGGGATACATTCTGAAGGTGAGCGACATCGTCAAGGAGTTATCTGAGATGCGAGGATCCTATCGCGCGTTGCTCCTGAGATGTCATTTCACAACTTCTTTGCCTCGGTTGTATCTTGAAACAGCTTGTGTGACATTTTTTGTGTAAAGCGTTTCCAATGGTTTCTTTGTTGCGTGGAGTGAAAAGAAAAAAAAATGAACACCGGATCTCCATTTAGAAGTGTGGTGTTTTTAGAGCGAATGATAATAAAAAACATGAAAACACCATATCTGTCTCGTCTTTAGCGCGTATGGATGCGACCACGCTGCGGTCCATTTCCCACACTGCTCCGTTCAGCAGCTGCAGATGACGCTAAATTAGCGAGAGATGTCGCGCGCGCGCGATAGAGTTGAAGCCATCTACCAATCTGGCGCTAAAATTAGCGAGAGATTTCGCGCGATAATGGTAAAAGTTCACGTCAGCTGAAAGAGATTCAGGTGCGCGCCATCTACAAACGGAATCGGCAACTCATACGCACAAAGCCCGGACTTGCTCGCGCACAAAAATATGGATGGGCACGCCTTCGGAATACGATCAATTTAACTTTTCAGCAACAGATGTCGCAAGGTCAGACCCACGACGCAAGATATCTCTGATGCCCTAACAACAAAGACGCCTAGCAACAAAAACGCGCACCATCTGTGAACGGAGGTGCCAACTCGTCCCGCCTAAATCCCGAATTTAAACTGTGGGCGCGCGAAATCGAGAAGAGGAAACGCTAACTTCATCTCATTGAAGTTTAAAATAATCTTCGACCAGTTCAAAGTTTTTACGCTAGGTGTCGGGTATACCACATTTGGCTGGGACTGTGCAAAGTGTTACGCGCTGGGCTCGAATTTTTATTAGGGTCACTTCAGAGTTTTACGCGCTGGGGTCAGCTCCCAAAATATGGCAGTGCCACGTCAAAACTTTACGTTTTGGTCTCAACTTGGTACGGTTCGTAAGCTTCGAATTTTTACCGTCACCCCTCAAAATTAAGTGGATACAGCTGACCATGTGTGCTAAGCGCGCGGGAGGGCAACTTCAATGCTTTACGCTGGGCCAAGATGTAGCACGGTCTGCGAACTTCAGTTTTACCGTCGCTCCAGCAAAAAAAAAAACCTTTAGCGGTATCCAGCTGGTGCTAAGAGAATCTTCAGATGACGCCCCAAATTTAGCGGGTCGAAGCTTTCACCACCAGATGTCGACAATTTTTGGCGATGAGCACTTCAAAGTTCTAACGAGAGATGGTGTTTATTCGAAAACAAATCACTGGGTCCAGCACGGTCTGTGAGTTTCATGACTTTGCCCCAACGTTTAGCAGGTCCACTTCAAAGCTTTACGCTGGACCAAGATTTAACACGGTCCGCCAGCTTCAAAGTTTCAGCGTCACCTCACCCCCAAATTAGCGGGACCGCGACTGTTGCCAATTGGACCGTCACATGACGTCCAAAGTTTATATCGGGTCGAAGCTTTTACCATCAGATGACACCCAATTTGAACGAGGACCATTTCACAGTTTGAACACTAGATGGGGCCTATTCCCGAAATTCGCTGGGTCTTTGCAAAGTTTTTGCGAGCTGGCCCCAAATTTTAACAGGGACACTTTAAAGCTTTACGCAGGATCAACAATAATCACGGTCCGCGAGCTTCAAAATTCTACAGTCACCTCAACCCCAATGTAGCGGGACCCAGCTGCTGCTATTAGGAACCGTCACATGACGCTAAAATCCAGCTGCTCGAAGACCCCAAATGCAACAGCTAAGGGGGCGCCATGAGGCTACGAGTCCGTAAACACCGTTTGAATCGCGCGCGCGCGAAATCACGTGATATGAAGACGAGCAACGTCACATGACCATGGTCACATGACCTGCGTCAATGAAGCATCCTGTTTTTAACCGCATTACAAATGACAGACCGACCTCCGGCGCACAAGTGACGTTCCGAGCCCCCACGCGACAGCTGAATAAACACAAGCGACCGAGCTGAGCGTCGAAACAATGTATTTCATTCGCATATGAAAAAAAAAAGAAAATAACATTCCGATCTCTCGAGACATATACGAAACCTGTCTAGACTTCTTTCTGCGTGACGGAATTGTATAGATAGGCTTCGTCAGATGACCTGGAGCAATGACGCGTTCAAATTCCGTGGAGGGTTGTTTGTTTGTTTTTTTCACCCAGATTACGAAAGCCATTCCCGAGGTGACGAGTCCGCGCGAGCACCGTTTGAATCACGCGCGCGCGAAATCACGTGATAGGAAGACGAGCAACGTTAGCGCCCAGCGATGCATTACGTCACACGACCATCGTTACATACCTTGCGGCAATGAAGCATCCTGTTTCTAACCGCATTAGAAAAGCCAAGTAGCGCGCGGGACATCACGTGATCTGAATGCACACACACACAAACAACAAACCCGACTTAAGCGGTCTTCGGAAGCGATGCGCTCGTAGCCTAGGGGATATCGCGTCGGGCTGGTGATCAAGAAGTCGCGAGTTCGAGTCCCTGCCAGCCGCGGAGCCTTTTTTTATCGAATAAAAGGGGCATTTACCGCGCAGCGATTCAAATTCAAAACACTTGACCGCCATGTGACCGGAGCGCAGCGCCCTCCTTCAGATGCAGCACGAACCCTGTGCGACATCACCTGAGCGACCTCTGTCGAACGAAGCTCGGACCCTGTGTGACATCACGTGGTTGTTGTCAGCTGATGACCGCAGCTGTCAACACCTGGTCAACCACACTTGTGGTTGACCAGTCTGCGGTTTGCGGTCTGCGGTTTGCGGTCTGCGGTTTGTGGTTTGCGGTCTGCGGTTTATGGTTTGCGGTCTGCGGTAAGTGACACGCTTCTGGCACGCGCCTGATACGTGACTTCACACGTGACGGGACCTCGCTGAGCTCCGATTGGTCACTGGCTAATGTCCTGTGGGCGGGGCCATCGATGCCCACTGCCTGTCATTGGTCACTGGGATGGGAGAGAGGGAAAGGGCCCCGCCCTACTGCGCTGTGATTGGTTGGATTGGGTTTGGCCCCGCCCTCCTGCTCTGTGATTGGTCGGATCGGGTCTGGCTGTCGACCGAAGCGCTTTTGTCGCTCCCGATCGATTCTTTCGAATTCCTGTATGTCGTGTAGGAGGTCATCACCGTCCTCGTGTGTTCTCCCCATTAACATGGTGCACAGTTGCCTCGAAAGCAAGCCGGTGAGTACCTGCTCGCGAGTATCGCAGAAGTCGAGGTTTGCCTCTCCACAAAGACGGATCTTCGAGTGGAAATAGGCGATCGTGCTTTCGTTTCGCTGCTGGACGCGGTCTTGCATTCTTCTCCAGCGTTCCGCTACTCGGGTCTGGCTAACGAATGTTCGTCGAAACTGGTACTCTAGATCTTCCCACGACGCAATTTCTGCATGGCGTGAGCGTAACCAGTCTTTGGCAGCTCCTGTGAGATGCGATTTTGCCGTTTCGAGGAGGAAAGGTGTCGGCCACTTGTGAAGAGTCGCCGTTCTTTTTAGGTTCTCAATCCAGTCTCGCGCTGCTGCTGCGTCCTCGCTTCCGTCGAAGTTGGATATGTTCTTACTGAGGTCAGGCATCACCTGGAACGTCGCCACGCCGCTTACGTCCGCTGCGCCTGACTGCGCCGGAAGGGCAAGTCGACCCAAGAGGTCTGTTAACAAACGATCCTTTTCTCGAATCATTCCCAAAAGCTCGCGCAAAGAAAACTCGTCTCCCAGGAAGTGAGCAACTTCAGGTGAACCTGCCTGGCTCGGAGACACTCCCGATGCTTCCTGGTTCATGGCGAAGCGTTGAGCTGTATACATGTAATTACACCCAACACACAGGCTCGCACAAACAATATAAAACCGCAACATAATACACTACATCTCAAACGCAAAATGATAACTCTGTTGATAAAGAGTTCCACAGGCAGATGAAAAGTTCGACAGTACCTGAACCTTGAGTTCCGCACAATGGGAAGCCCCCAATCGTAGGCACTCACACACACGTCACCCGCCTGTCGCACTGTGGGTCGCTCCAACCGGACACTGATCGCACCTGACTCGTCGATCCAGGGTCCGCGGGTTTGGGTACCTGACGCACTTGATTGCTTGTGTCACTCTTCGGTCCGCTCTTTGTACCGGGAAGTTGGTTGATAATCCCACTTCTGATATGTAATCGATTGGTTGTTTCAAACACAATAACTTCTTGAATATAAACGAGGTCTTGGCAGATGGGTTTTTGGAATTAAAGAAACACTGGATTTAATATTCTTGATACAATTTTGGTTACATGACGGGCACTATTGGTGGTCGCGTACCACCATCACACACACACTCTCGCTTTGAGTCCCGCTGTTAGACTGCCGCATAGGTTTCTTGAGCAGCTTGGTCTCGCCAAAGGCTGTAACCCGATCCGCATCCCGCCCGACGCCAGCCAGTCGCGCCCTCAAGGCACGGCATCCACGTGCGAGACCCCTGGCGCCGAGGAGTTTGAATAAATCACAATCTTCCGAGAACACAACCTTGCGCCCAGCGAAATAAAATAAAAAGGCAAAACACAATGGCGCTCGCTTACATTGCGCTCGGCGAAATAAAGTTAGCGCTAAAAAGCAAAACGTACTACAAAAAAAAAATCGAGTAAATTAAGATGACATAGGATCGTTTGACAAATCAAATTTGTTTTACGATGCACGTCATTACTGTAAATGTTTTCCGTCGCTCATCTCGCCTGACACGCGCACTTTGAGTCTGAAGATTTTTTAATGAGCCTTTTACAAAATACATTCCTAAGTTTCAGAACTACGCCAATCCTAAAAATTAATTAAACATTTTTAAATTATGTTTAGTTTAAACATCGACTTTTTTTGTTCTCAAGTACATCATTGGTCGAGAACTATAATGTCAGGGTTCCTTCTTCAGTAAAGTGAAATTAATATACAATGCAGATTTATTTTATTTTATTAAGACATCTCACGCACAAATTTAAGAATAAAATAATTAATACGCAAAAATACAATTTTTTATGGGCAGAAAAAAATCTATTATTATCAATATGTATTAAAATTCATAGCTGGGCAAGTCGGTGCTCACTGTACGTACTGAGGCAAGATTGCGGAAATACAAATATAGGAAGAATAAAGGGGCAGACAGTGCTCGAACTCGCAACTAGAGATTTTCCTCTAAGCAAGGAAGGAAAAGGCCGGCCTTTGTGTTAGCGCTACCTCAGTTCAGTATGTTTTTAAAAATACAATTCCAACGCCTAGTCGAGCGAAGTAAGGCAACCGAAGTCATCTCCAGAGTCTGACGTCAGAAACTTCCAAACTGGCCATCATGTTTTTGTTTTACTCTTTGTTTTTTAGCCAATACATAGATTTCTTAGTAAGAACAATATGAATACACGATTAATAATACCACTCGGCTATATATATATATATACAGAAAGAGAGATAAGGGAAAAATAGCGTAGGATGCAGAAGAGTAGAAAAAAATGAGGTCGCACTTCGAAGCGTCGTTGATATTTTAATGCATTTAGTGAGTCGACGTTTCGGCCTGACGCAGGGCTTCTTCAAGTCTGCTTGTCAAATGGGTTAGAAAGTTTTTTACCGGTTTCGTTATCGGCCGGGACATTAAGATCGGCTATTAGTTGAAAAAAGTGATTTGTATGTTTTACGTAAGTAGGCTTTTGAGAATTATTCGATAATTCCGTCAACATAACTGGAAAGATTATCAGTGACCGTGCCATATCCTGACATATATATATATATATATATATATATATATATATATATATATATATATATATATATATATATATATATATTCATAAGAGAGTGAACATACATCGAAGCTTTTAGTGGAGGTTTATGACATATTGGTTGACGTTTCGCCCTGTGTCAGGCCTTCATCAGGTTGATGAAGGCCTGACTCAGGCCGAAACGTTGACCAATATGTCATAAAACTCCACTAAAATCTTCGAAGTATGTTTACTCTCTTATACACTTTTCGTCGTCCTTAATATTTGGGGGTTGTGTGGATATTTATACAGCGTGTATTTGGTCGCCATGACGACGCACTTTTGACGCAGCGCGATTGTCTTCGTAGGATTGCCGCTCTGACAGCGTCGGACTCGGTGTGAAATTTAGTATAGAAGTAAATGAATTGTTTTCTTCTTTTTTTTTCTGATGACCTTCGTGCCGATGGCATCATCGAGATGCCCGTCAAAGGGGGGATAACGAATATGCGAATCCCATAAACCCATAAACAAATGAGCGGGCGTCCCCTCCTAACGGTAGAGACGAACACCGGGGCCGGCACAGCGGGTGGAGACCGAAAGCGTCGCGGCCTCGTAAAACATGCTTTTATCAGCCAGCGTGCGTCCACTCCACGTGACCTGAATGTCGCTTCCAAAAGAACGGCGCGTCGGCCGGACAAAAAGAAAGAAAAGAAAATCGCCGAGAGCGATGAGAAAATACCGGGGCGAGGTATTGGCCCCCGGAACACCCTGTCACGCGCGAGAGTTTTCTGCTTGGACTTTACGTTTTCCGCACGAAAGGAGGTGTCCTTTACTCCTCTCCGTGTCACCATAGGATGGACTTCGGATGACCCACTGCGTATTAAAGCGAATGCGATGCCTTGCTAGAGTCACGAGGCCTTCGTGTGAGGGGCAGTGACACGCGCAGCGCGTTGTCTCGTAAAACATTCAAAACGCTGGATCGACACGGAAAGGAAGGGTGCTTTGTAGACTCTAACCAATTTCATCAATGCGCCCGACGTTTGGAAGCCGGCTTGTCCCCTTGTTCACGGGTGACTGTTTGTGGGCCTAAAGGTAGCAGCGATCTGTCGTTGTTTTCTTCTTCTTTCTCTCACTTTTGTTTTCTTGTTCTGTTTTTGCGTGTGGCGCATCGTAGCCCGGGACTGTAGCTGCTTGGAAGCGTTCCGGTGGATCGGTTCAGATTGTTGTTTGTATTTTGTATATGCCAAGATTCTAATAAGAGCCGCTTTCTCCAGTTTCTTTTTCTGTCGACGACGGAACTGCCGTCAGAGACGATGACGTGGCCGGTCTACGAGCATATTCCGCAATGCTGGTTGCCTTGGATGTCTTTCTTCTTCACGTCATACTCATGTCGATTGTTTTCTCACGATTGATGTTTGTCGACTCCGAAAAATAGAAACGCAGCGCAATGAGGCGCATTTTTTTTATTTATTCGTGCATATTCGTGTTTGTGTGCATGTACGCGTGCGCCTCGTACAATCATATACCCGTGGTATTGGCAGAATACAGGAAATCACCCTTTCGCACTGCACAAAGGGATTCCTTTTCTTTCTTATTGCCTTTTGATTGGAAGGAAGATGGAAAGGACGGCAAGACGACGTCCTCCTTGATGAGGACAGTCGATACCGTACTTGTGAAGAATGGGGAAACCGAAGGAGGTGAAACGGATAGGGTGGAAGTCCGGAAATGGCTCGTGTTATTACGGGGATGGGGGCGCGGACAGGAAATAGTAATTCGCTCTTCTGTACGTACATGAGTCTTGTTCTTCGTAGAAAGACCAGGAGGTCTTGGTAACCTTTCGCGACTTCGCACGGGGCTGGCATGGCATTTGCTCGATATCTGCGATGATAAAACCTAAAGACAATTAACAATAAAAAAAAATACTGAGACATATTTTTGCTAAGACGTAGACTTATTCTTATCGATTGAAAGTGCACATGTATTCGCAGAAGCGGTAAAAAATACTTCCCCAATCGCAATGTGCTTCGGACCAAACACCAACATTTCCCTGGTGCATACGTGTGTATTGCTTTCGCTTACCTACCAAAGGAGCCTTCTATTTAGCCCCGTACGTTGAATGCAGTGGACATCGTGATCGGCGCTCTTGTCCTTCCCTGCGTGATGTGAGGTCCGATGTGTGGACTCTGGTGGCCCGTCAACTCACGGGCGTCACGGTTCGCTTGTCAACAACAGCAGGGCCCTTTTACGGGGTGCATACTGCAATACACAGTCACAAAAAGGCCAAACCCGAACTGAAGCCTATATATAACCATTTGGAGGTGTGCGTCCTCACGATTTCTTCATTCTTTTTTTCTTTCTGGAGCTTAATTTGATTAGAGCTTTTTTGCTACGACTGTGTTTGCTAGAGGCAAACAATGCGTGCACTCCCGGACGCCGCAAGACTTAGCTGCTGGATTCTGGTAAAGCCCCAGTACGCGTTTTGGATTCGCGGCGTTTGCGCATGCTACCTTTTATATAATAGGATTACAAAGTTCTTTTTTTTTGTTTTATTTTTACATTACAAGTGAATATCTTGCATACGTGTAGGGAGGCTTTCAAATAAAATGTAAGCAATGCCCCGCTTGTTTAACTGCAACGACGGCTGTCGATGCATAGGATGAAATGTGCGGAAGGTACCGTTTAAATACAACTTGATTCACTGAACAGTTTGCTAGCAGTGCATAACTTAATCTGCCGGTCGAAAGCTTTGGGAGGCGGGCTCCTTTTTATTTACTGATGCCCGTGTCAATATTGTCTCGGGCATAGGGTTTTGTTCTAATGGGAGTATGCCATTGAGGCGACACGTCCTAAGTACAAACTGCGCCGTTGACGAAATGAGCGCTGTCTGAGCTTTGGCTGTCAGAAGATGAAGCAAAGTATATGCCCGAACCTAGAACGTACACGTGTCAAACACTACGTTGGGATCTGTACGATGCCGCTTCCAAGATTCGACTTGACAATGAGACAGTGCGCATGACATTCATTAACTTATCACTGAGATCAGTGAGTAGAGGCGCGTAATGACTCGAACTAACTTCCATTAGTATTTGCGCTCGCCAATCGGCGCTAAATTGATGCGTTCTTCTCAAGCCTCGAATATAATGGTTCCCACGAGACTACATAGAATAATAAGCCCGTGCACTCTTATTTTGACGTCAGCACAATGAGATCCAACGCGGAGAGAAATTGGTCACGAGTGCTGCGTGAGAGTTTGGTTGGACTCGGATCCAATAGCTTAGTTAGCGCGATCTGAGTCTGATGACCTCATGTGGAGGTAGAGAAGGCTGTTCGCAGAGTTGGATTACTCTAGGTTGTGTTGGTTTCGTACACGCCAAAATGTGGCGTGAGGTTATATATGGATATGCCTGTCTAAGCATTTATAGTTCTGCGAGGAAGCGGCCATTTTTCATATTTTCACTTTGGCTGTGCGTAGTACTTTTGGATCCAGATCTATATACCACGTGTTCATTTATTTACATGTTTAGACGTACGGCTCGCATTCTGTTTAGGGCTGAAGCAGGAGTAAGAAGTACAACGTGTAACAAGAGATATGCACATTCGTAGATACCGTGCGCGGGACGAGCTAGAGCGACCCTGGCCTATCTGAGGCAGAATATAAAGGAATTAGGAAGAGGGCAGCATCGCAAGTATAAACGAAAATATTCTACTATTTAAAATGGCTTTTTATGGAAACTGTTGGAACTAACGTCAATTTAATTGTGATAAGATGCGTACACATTAAAAATAAGAAAAAAAAGTAAGGATTGCAAATATTTTACTACACGCTCCAAAAAGTGACTACGTATATTACAAGTGTCGCGCGACATTACTTTTTTTTTTCGAAATCAAAATTTGTTTTGTTTATACAAACGTTAAGGAGGATAGGGCGAAATGAGACTAAAGTTGCCTGACTAGGTTCCATCCCCTTGTACAGTTCAACAGTACAACAGCAAAACGAAGGGATCAAAATAAAAGCATGACTATACATAAATACCAACGGACATCAAAATGGTACTTAATATGTAACAAAATAAAAAAAAAAAAACAATTTACATTCACGAATGACGAAAATAATCCCCGGAGAAGGGGAAAAAGAGAAACAAAGGACGAACACAAATCTCCAAACACAGCTAGGTGACTGGTGCGTGACCGAAAAAATCCGCTTCGTCCGGGTAACGAACCCGGGACCTCTTCATTTCCAGTTCATTATAATCATATCTATTTACAATACAACTTCACACATTCCATGCTTTTTTAAAATATTTTTATGTTAAAGTAAGAAATATTCTTTTTATATGGATTTAAGATTGGTGTATTGTTTTGGAGCTATGAACAATACACAGTATTTTGGGGTAAAAAGTTTAGTAGCTGTCGAATTTGATAAGACATTGTTTATGTTTCATACTAATGTCGTGCTCTTGGTTGGTGGTGATGGGTGTGTCAGAATCTGTATATTGTTTTTCTGTTGGTATAATTGTCCTTCATGTATTGAGGATCTCATTTTATTTTGAAGAATATGGAGATTGCCAATTTTTGCGTGAGTTATTGCTAGATATTTAAAAGTCAATACTGCATGAATTATGGGCAAGAATGTACGTTTTACGGATCATTGAAGATAGATCGTACTGCTCGTTTCTGTAAGACTTGAAGTTGGTACTTTGAGTTTTTTGAGCAAGTACCCCATACTAAACTGCAAAAGGTTACGCGAGACTAACGGAGAGAATAATATAGCTGGCGCCTTCAACCAAAGAGGGTGGATATTTATTATTTTATTGATCATTTCTATTGAACGAGAGATGGAGGGTCGAATCTGATCAATATGATGACCAATTTAGATTTTCTTGAAAATATACCCTTAAAAAGATTGTGTGCATTTACAGAACCAATAACGTCGTTTCTGAATTGTAATCTAAGCGTGCGGTTAATATTGTCACAAATTAAGGCGACGAGAAGGCGAAAATTGAACTTAAAATAAAGGTTTAATGGGCGAACTTGTGCCAACCAAAAAAAAAAGTAACGAAAGAGGGACGAGGCAGCAGAAAAGCAGGCGGCGATTCGGCGGCGAAAACAGACAGCGCGAGCGAGACTGACTCGACAAGGTCGCGGGTAGCTGCTTATCTACCGTGCGTCACTATCTCGAAAGTTCGGCAAAGAAGGCTCGAGTGTCGCGCGCTTGGAGCGTGGATGAACTGGCACTTTCGAGAACAACAAAGCAGGTGGAAAGCTACGTCTGGTGCGAGAATGAATGCGAATCTTCTAGATGTCGGTGACCGAGCGTTGCTTTCTCGGCCCTGCGGGCGGCAATATTTTTGATAATTTTTCCTAAATATGATACATTTTGCTTTTTCAGTGTTTAATTCTAATTCATTAATTTCTAGCCATTCACTTAGCTCTGTCATTTATTCATTAGCGAATACCCCAAGCTCATCTATGTTTATGCGGGAGAAGAATACATTCGTGTCTTTTCCAAAGAGTACGATGTCGGGAGGACATGGTATCTTAACAATGTCATTAATATACAGAGGAAATATTAGTGACCCAAGGATTAATCACTGAGGTATGACATAACGGATACACCCACTATCGGACTTTCCGCTGTTGACAATGGTATATTGGAGATGACATGAAAAACATTTCAAATGAGATGAAAAGCAGCACCTTTTATTCAGAAATGTACACTTTCTTCAAAATCATTTTATCTTTGATTGAATTAATAGCTGTTTTAAAATCTAAAAATAATTTCTATTGTGTAAAACTTGTTTTCTATGTTATTTCATATTTTAGTTTTAATATTTAGCAATGCATCCTGGTTGACTTGCCTTTCTGAAATCCATACTGCTGATAACAATAAATTATGTTTACTAAAATAGTGGAACAGTCTGTGATTTAATGTTGTCTCAATTACTTATTGGAAATATTGGTAACACAGATATCTGTTGAGACCTTTTGAAACTATTTATTGAACCACCTTTCTGAATAACTGAGGCTCAACAATTTCGATTCGCGCAGGAATACATTCCTGCGCTTATGATTTTCTCACAAAATTCAGAGAAAGGATAACTAATTATATAAGCAATCGCTTTTATAGGCTTACTTTTTAATTCCTCATCAGGCGCATGCACAGCTGTTTTTAAGTAAATTTATTATAATAAACACTTCAGCTTCCGTGGTAAGCGAAAAAAAAAAAAACATTATCTCCGCTATTTGTCAATGCACCTACGGTTGAAAGCTTTTGCACGTTAACACAGACGCGGTTTCAATCAAATGCCAAACAAAATGATAATAAACAAATTAGTCAGTGTCTTCACAAAATGGTCCACATTACCTATTCTAAAGAAAATATATTCCTGCATGTTTAACACGAAAAGGTAACGCCTCAAAAAGGCACCCGTGTTTAGTTTACTTGAGCCGACACCAGCCGGTTCGCACGCGTAGCTTAATTTGTCATCGCCGGCCAAAAGTAGCACGTAAATAAGGGGTCCGCGTCGCTGTTGGACACACCACTCTATCAACCCACGCTTCGTGGCAGTGCGTCGCCGTCGCCTGGAGCACACTCAATTTTCACGATTATCTTCAGTGTACACTTGTCGCGCTGAACGAGGTTAGAGCGCATGCTCTCTTCTCTGGGGATTAATTTTAACAAGGCCGCTACGCACACTTTTTTTAATTATACGCAAATTATACTCGACACGCATTCGATTACCTTGACGCGGTGGTTCTCTTGTTTCACTTAGATGTTTTATGATGGAAGCTTGTTTTATTACCTTATCCTTCGTGGCAACCAAGTGACACGTGTGATCGAGACTCTTGTGAATCTCTTGAAGCGATTGGGACGGACTAATATGACTGTCAGCCGAGCCGCTTCAACTGTGGTTGAGCCAGCAACACTTAGCGACCCCGACTGCCATTCGGCTCAACAGGAATGAGATGGTGCTACACGATTATTTTGATTCCAAAGGAGAGCAAAACGAAACCAAACGATGTCTCTTAAAGGGTAACGGCAAAGAAAAAAAAAGAGTTTTTTTAAACAGCCTAATTAAGACAAGCATGTCACAAAACAAATGTAGCGCGAAAAAAAAAAATTTTTAGCAATATTTACGCCACAGGACGTAATTTAATCGGAGTAAGAACCTCTCCACATTTGAAACTCCCGCTCTTTCGACCCCCGCGGAGGAGAAGTAAGCCCCGCCCCGCACTCTCCTGACGCAGCGTCTCGACTTCCGGTCAGATCTGGCAACAACGCACGTTAAACCAGAAGCTGCGCTGGCTGCGCGGTCTGCGAGCTCATAGCGAAGACGTGACCGGAGAAGTGCCCCTGTGATGTTCGCGGAAGACGGAAAGTATCATTCGTAATCGTCGTGTGGGCTTTGAAAGCGAAGGGAGTCACAGGGTCCACGAGTGCGCAACCACACGCCAAGGTCCCGACAGCGCTGCGTTGACTTCGGCAATCTCGTTCTGTTTGGTGCAACACGGCGATGCGACAAAGAACTTAAACTTTCGTGGTGTGCGTGGTGCGGTGCTTCGAACTAGACACCCACGCTAACACGGAGCGCAAATTGGTTATTGTGGTGTTGATGTTTAACGGGTTAAGTCTCGTCGTCGTCAGCTGATCCAGTCAAACTGGTCCGGGAGGACGCAGCGAGCCTTTTTAAAAGTAAATCTTTCTTCGTTCTGTTTCAAAATGTGGAAGATTCCCGACGCATACCGTGAGTAAAAAGCTGCGGGCGTTTTCAACAAAATTACGTCGTTTTAATTGAACAATGAACTCCGAATTGTCCTAAATCTGCCGTTTTTATGCTTCGTGTTGTTGGACTGCGTTTGCACAGCGCTCATCAGTGCGGTGTGAATAAATTTGGGCAAGATTTCGTACCTGCCCACAGATGCATGAACTGAGACCATTTTTTACGTAGTGAACACAGTGCTTTTTTTATTTTGTGTGTCTAGTCGCGGACGTTCGATGCACCCAGTGCGAATCTCGACGGCCTCCGGAGCGATATGACGAGAACGTAACTGGACACGTTTGTCGCTACGCGAACGCTTCACTGCCTCCAGCCAAATAGCATTCCTTTCGGGGCTACATGGCTGCTGGAAGGCTCGCTGCCGGGATCACTCATCTGACATCTCTGAAAAGTCGGCATTTACACGCGCAAGCAAGCAAGCAAAAAAAAAAAAGCACGCTAAGCAAGCAAAGAGGAAAACGAAAGAACCGCGCTATGAAAGCCAAAACCCCGCGTCGCTTCCTATCACTAACACCTGCGACAGCTGCTAAACACACACTACTTCACTTCAAGAAGTCTCACTCAAGCACCTGGGTCAGCACGAAACACTGATCACTTCGGCGAAACGACTAGTCGAGGTAGGCGAGACAGGCGGGAGCAGAGACTTCGGCGGCCATAAAAGAATGGCGAAGCTTTTGTTTGTTATGGTATGAATCCAAACGGAAGTGCCCGTTTTGTAAACCTTTTGTAAAGAATAGTAACTTTCCTCACATGGGTTATTCTTTAAACGTAAAAATATGCCGCTCAAAAGGAAATTGCAACATATAACAAAGGTTTAACAACCAAAATCTAAGCTGTCAATCAAACTCTTAGCCAATGAGAAGTATAGCAGCCGATTGGGATTGTGACGTCACGAAATCCCAACTTCGTGGCGCGCGATTTAAAACAGACGAAATAGCCGCAAACTAAAATCGGTCTCACGCAAAAAATATTGCTGTGAAAAATTTTTTTTTCGCGGAAAAATTGTTTTTTGACATGCTTGTCCCAATTAGGCTGTTAAAAAAAAACTTTTTTTTCTTTGCAGTTACCCTTTAACAGTCAAGTAACAGTGAAGTAAGCGCACCCCACTCTTCCCACGTGCTTCAAATTCTTCCAAAATTGACCGAAGTCGTGGTTTTAAATTATGCTCAGCAAGTTTCTACTTGAAACCATGTGTACGTTTTCACTGTTAAAATATAACTAAGAAATTCTCGTTCATGAACCCCCTTATCGTGACGATTGGTCCCCTATATTAAATGCCCCTTACCATGTAACTCACCAGCACATATCGAATTACTGAACTATTGTGAACGTTATGAGCGGGAACTCCGAAGCGCGTGGCCTTACGCACATGCAGCGCCACCTCCAGGCTGATAAAATAGCGTAGTGGAAGGGGGGGGGGGCTGTGAGATTGCGCATCTTTGAATTAGGCGCACACTCTCGCAGACCCCCCTCCCCAATCCACAGTTTTGTCGGCCTCAAGGAAGCATAGCATGTATCGAAGGTCACGCACCATACCGCGTTCCCGCTCGTACTGCTTCGCGATAGCATGTGAGTTTTCGTATTAGTGGGTTTCAGCATTGCGTATACGAGCTAATGTGAGCACTCTACCTTTGTGCTAGCGTTGAGTGTTCCGCACTGCGCGTACACGCAGCCGCGAACTGCGTCTTCGATTGGCGAATAGCGACTGACGCGCATATGCAGCGCGGAGCACCCAACGGTAACCCAAGCGCACAGTCCTTGCGTTGGCTCCTGTAGGCAGTACTAGAAGTCTCTAGTACCGTTCACCTTTTGATGCGTCACCATTAGTGCCCTGGTGCATGCGTTGACCTTGAACTGGTTTGGAGCACGCGTATTAATGTTCGCAACGTCGCCTTGGGATGGCGCCACAGCCCCACCGACTGTGGAAACTGGTTAGGAAACACCTTCCAGAAGCGCCGACAGAGGGCGGCAGGGTGCATATTTCGAGAGGCTTGGTGATAGATTTGAGTTGAGGCAATAGAAAAGGATTGAAAAATAATGTGCCTCGGTCTGCTCCAGCGTTAGCATTGCAGACTTAATCCAATTGAAAATAAATAAAAGTGGTAAAGACCAAAAAACAAAATTTGAAGTGTAAAGCCAATTGGTAATTAAAAAAAAAAAAAAAAAAAGAGATGAAGATTTAACTTTTCAGCGAGACCCCCGCCAGGGGACCGGGCTCGGTCTGATCAGCGGCGTCTATTGTTATTAATTGTGTTCCCCTTTCCCCCCCTCTTCCGTCTTGTCTAACAGTGCATTCTCGTTGATCCATATTCTTTGTGGTTTATACTATCTTCTTATTTCTTAGGACGCAGAGAAACCGAGGCCGCACTGGATTGGCTGGTTGTAGGGAGCGACGCCATGACGTAACACATCGTAACCGAATATCGCCGGCGACGTCCCCCTTCGCCAATTTCGGCGCCGCGCATTAGGGGAGGGCGAGTGTATCACTGGGGCGCGTGTTAACCCACACGCCCCTACCGTTGACGCCGCTTGGCGGCGACAGTCTCTGCGGATGGCTCATTACAAAATATTATCCTACCTTGGGCTAGCCGCACACGCCGCATCACGGTGCTTCGCTGGCGGGGCACCTCAGTTGCTAAGTGTGACTTCAGGCCGTCGCAATCTATAACCTGCCAATCCTTTGCGGCCGCCGTCCTTAGAAGCTGAGAGACCTGATCTGCTCGCACCAAGGAGAAACGAGGTTTTGGGAATTTCACCCCGAGGAAAAGTGCTGATGTGCTGCATTTATACACCATGCTTTATTATACCGGGTGGTTGTGAGAAATCCGAACCCGGCTTTTCGCACTTCACAAATAAACGAGACATTGAGGAGAGCTCCAACTCCGTCAAAACGTAGCCCGAGCTGTTCTAGCAAGATGCCAAAGTTTCGGCAGCAACCCCAATCTTATTCAAAAGTTATAAGAGATTTTCTGAAAATTTAAATGAAAAAAAAAAAATGGCTGGCGACGGAGCTCTCGAAGACCTGGAGCGCTATGGCACCAGAAACCAAAAACGGGCGAAAATGAGCAATCATTTTCTATTGAAAATTTAAAAAAAAATATTTTTTAACTTTTGAAAAAGATAACGGTTGGTGCTGAAACTTTGGCATCTTGTTCGAACGGCTGGGGCTACGTTCTGACGGAGTTTGAGCACTCCGCGAAGTCTAGTTTATTTTTGCGCTTTGAAAGGCTGGGATCGGATTTTTCACAAACACCACACACACATATATATATATATATATATATTGTCGGCGGTGTTCGAAGTTGCCGGAAAAGAATTTGCGACGTCCGGCCGGGAGCTTAGGCGAAAGGCATCTCTTCTTTTTATTGTTGTCGCCGGCTCCCGAGATCCACTGAGCGAGCCAGAGCGAGAGTCTGCACGAGCAACTCGCACTCGCTGTGCTCGGTTCGGTGGCGCGCCCATTGTTTTCCTTTAGAACGCGAAGTATTTCTCTTTTAGTGAGGCAGGTATTCAGATCTGCGACTCTACAATATATATATATATATATATGTCTAAATTAAAATGAATGCTTTAGCTCTTTTTTGCACTAATACATGCTGCTCGTACTATTGCTTGTCCTTCCTTGTCTCCATCTTGTTCCAAGATGGAGACAAGGAAGGGCGTGTGTGGAAGCTGCTCCGAAAAAATTGCTGGTAAGCGTCAAGTCTTCGCGTGTTCGGGTGGTTGCAAGGCGAAATTCCATGGCGATTGTATTAGAGTAGGCCTTGAGGAGTAAAACGTTTCCGTGGCCTCAAGAAAAATCTCGTACAAATGCAACGCCTGCACCTGGCGGAACCGCAGTGACGATAAGCCTAATCGTGAAGAAACGTACCGACGTGTTGGGGTCTGAAACGGAATGTGAATCAGCCTGTGAAACCACCATAGAATTAAACACCTCAGTGCTCGCCAAAGTACCAGGAATCTGTACTGGAAAAGATAAACGTCAAGTTAGACGTGCTTATCGCCGAAATGAAATGCCTAAGAGCGGATAATAACCATCTACATTCCGAAGTCACCGAATTACGGAAGCAACTTGCCAAGCGAGGGCCTGATCTGAATCAACCGAGCCTGAGTTACAGCGCTGCCGAATCATCGGGACGGAATCAGTTCGCACACAAAACAACGAATTCGAGATTGAAAATGCGGAAGACCGAACTTGGCACATCGCATGCATGGATCCCGTGCCGACGAAGCAAAGTTCTGACAGCAAAGGAAACAACGACGACCGTGCCACGAGTGGTGTGAACCATCTTCAACAGACTTCTATGCCATTTGTGACCGACGACGAAGTGGTCTTCTATGCCATTTGTGACCGACGACGACAGTGGGACCTCTACGACGAAAGAAGCCTTCAGTTGGAACATCGAAATTATCCAAGGTGACCATTGTACCCCGTCCCCTTTTTCAAAAGGCGTTGTTTGTAACTTGATTTGGCCCCGAGACAACAGTTGAGGATGTTAATTCCTTTCTTCAACCTTTCCTACGGGGGAACACTGTTAGCTGCACGAAGCTGAAAACAAAATTTCCCTCCTACTCTTCTTTTCACGATTCGGTCGAACAAGAACTTTTGAAACCATTCATAACCCAGACATTTCGCCCGAGGGGTGAATCTTTCGCCAGTTTCTTAGAAAGCTTGATATGACGCGAACGACACTACCAAGCAGTACTGATGACTAATCAAAATATTAAATGATATTATCAGAACACTCGCGGTTTGAGACCGATAGCAGATGACTGTATGTCAACTGTTGTTTCCACTAATTTTGACATGTTCTGTTTTACTGAAACTTGGCTACTGAAAGAAAATTCCAGCACCAGTTAGTTTCCAACATCATACAGTGTTCATCGAAGGGAGAGGGCTTACGGTGCAACCGGGAAGACATTTGGTAGGGGGGGGGGGGTGTTGACAGCCGTACGGGATAACATTAAATCACGCAGAAGTGTAGATTTAGAAACCTATGCAGAGTGCGTATGGGTTGAATTATTATCACGCGATAGGTTTAATTACCTCGTCGGAAACTATTACTTTCCTCCGCTCTCGGATTCGATAGTGTTCGTAAAACATTTACAAACGCTTGTACAGCAAATTGATTTTTAGAAATTTAAAGTACATATGAACGGCGATTTTAATCTACCAGGAGTTAACTGGTCGACCGATATAAGCAGTAGTGGAAATAATCAAACAGTAGTAAAAGTGTCACGTCTAGTAGATTTCATTAATTTTAATGGTCTAACTCAGCATAATTATTTCAGGAAGACGGCCGGGAATGTTCTTGATCTTTTTCTTTTAAACTGCCCTATAGACAGTGTAATGTCAGTTAGCGATACTCTTGTGCAACCTGACGTTTTTCACCCGCCCTTCATCGTATGTTTTTCTTTACCCGTGAGATCTCGTGACAGACGAAATTTAACCAGATATGACTATCACAAGCGTGATTATTTAGGTACATATACGTTCCTTCGTAATAATAACTGGTCAACGCTTCTTCATGATAACTGTGTAGATTCTGCGACTGAATCCTTGACGAAGATAGTGAAGATTGTAATCGATGCGTTCATTCCAAAGCGATTGTCTAAGCCTTCTAAATACCAGTTTTGGTTCTCGATGGAGTTGAAACACTACATGCGTAAAAAAGAACACTATCATAAATTGTTTAAAAGAACCGGCATTCAATTATGGTACATAAAGTTCAGTGTTTACAGAGCGCTTGTATAGGAACTGTTTAAACATGACAAATTCATTTGTAAAATATTCGGTAGAAAATAGTCTCTACCGTGAGCCTGATAAATTCTGGCGATTTCTCGCGAAGCACACAAAAGAGTCAGCAAGAAATATTTATTCACGTACGGATAGGGACTACGTTACAAATCCTGAAATGTAGCTAATATATTCCATACTTACTTTCATGAATGCTACTCCAAGGAAGAATTCAAAAGCAGGTCTTCAATCCGCACTACTTGTTGTAACGACATTTTTACATTAAGTGAGGTCGATATAAATGAAATTTTAGAGGCAATTCAAAAATTGAAACCAAAGAAGTCAGCGCTGATTTGTTTGTCCCTTTACTTATGTACATATTTAACCTATCGCTGAGAAATGATGTTTTCCCATGTCGTATAAAAATTCAAAAGCGCAAACACCAAAGAGTGTTTGCGCACACAATTAGATTAATTTTTTTTTTAATGCATCTATAAACTATAACAATAATTTTTTCTTCGCCTTTTTTACCTTCACATGGCTAATTCTTCTTTTATGTCTTCCTCGGGTAATGCATTAAACTTCCAGTTGGAGTAAGCGCTCTGTCCTGTCCCCTCTTCTTTTGCTTGGTGTTTGCGCTTTTGAATTTTTATACAATGTGTAGCCAACTAGCCCAACAGTTAATTTTGTTTCCCATGTCTTTGGAAGAGGTCAGTAGTAGTGCGAATACACAAAGCCGGTGACGCGTCAAGGGTAGATAACTACCACCCCGTGTCTTTGTGGTGTTCTTTTTCAAAAGTGTTTGAGATAGTTTTACATGCCCGTCTTTCTCTTTACTTTAGTCGAAAACTAAGCACCGTTCAGCATGGATTTATAAAAGGGCGTTCAGTCAAAAAGAACCCTTGTTCTCTCCTTGAGTATACTGTCCCATTTGTTGTTACACGTGGGCAAGTTGATATTGTGTAATTTGACTTATCAAAAGTCTTCGATAAGGTAAATCATGACTTACTCTTGTATAAGCTCTCTTTATACGGCGTTTCGTCGTCTCTTTTAAACTTGTTTCATAGTTATCTGTCGGATAGGAAGGGTAGAATAAAAATCTTGAAGAGCTTCTCAGATGTATTTACTCCAACTTCGGGAGTCCCTCAGGGATCGAATTTGGGGCCGCTACTTTTTTTCTTATATACAATCAGTGATATAGACTTGTGCATAAAAAATGCGAAACTTCTCTCATTTGCGGACGATATTAAGCTTTATCTTAGAATCCAGTCAGACGATGATTGTGCTCTTTTGCAAGATGTATCACGTATCTCAAACTGGTGCTCATGTAACTTTTTGCTGGTCAATCAAGGTAAAACAAAAGTCCTCTTATGTGTAGAAAACGCGAAAGAATTTTACATCAATATTTTATCGGCAATTCTACTATTGAACGTGTGGAACGAGTTCGTGACCTTGGTGTTTATTTCGATAGTAATCTTACCGTTTTATATCATGTTACATCAAATTGTTGCTTCTGCCTTTAGAACAATGGGGATGATATCACGTTTGACGCGTGATTTTTCAAATATAATGTGCGTAGCTCGATTGTTTTGTTCCCTTGTACGAGTTAAACATGAGTTTTGTAGTTCAGTGTGGAATTCGCTAACAATAACCGACGCTGCACGGATAGAAAGAGTTCAGAAGCGATTTATGCGCCTTGTTTACGATAGATATTTTGATAGAAAATGTTATTTTGATTGTGAATACCTTCTTAGAGAACTTTCACAACAGAACCTGTCAAAAAGACGAATTGCTCGTGACATTATATTTTTATACAAAGTGGGTCACTGCCAAATAGATAGCTAATCTTGTGTCGTCTTTAAACTTTCATGTACCGGCCCTGTGTCGTTAGAAACTCAAGCGTGTTTTGTACATCTATCCAAACGAGACCATTCACTTTGGCTCGAATGCAAATTTGTTTAAATGAATTTCCGACTCCTGTAGACATATTTTTAAATTTTGCTGCGTTCAAACGACTACTTGATACGCATATTTTTGGTTTCTGATTTGTGAAATGTTTAATTTCGAGAGCATATGTCGGGGGGAGGGGGGGGGGTGAGATCGTGTATTCTTTTGTTTGTTTTTTTCCCCTTTTTTAAGCTTTTTATGTGCCACCACACTGTAAGCAATATGTTGTTCTGGGGCGTGATACAAATAAAGGATTAATATTATTACTATTATTATAAATACAGTTTAAAAGAACCCTTAAAGGGGTGTCCACCAAACAAGGTACTTCAGAAATTGTGAGGCGACACAACTCCGTCATTTGTTGCACGGCGATGCGCTTCTGTCCGCCTTTTTTTTTTTTTACCGGGGGGAATTGTTCTCTCTGTCAAAGTTCGCTTGTGTCCTTCACAAGGACCTCGAGCATGCTCATCACGTCGGTCCGGGAAGCCAGTCACACGCTCTGTTGGCTGTCGGTCAATCGCTTAAAGGTCGACGTACACTTCGGGCTTTCCACTTTCGCCCACCTCCTGCTTGCCTATATCCTCTCCACTGTTTACCTTGCCCCAACTTGGCTCCCCTCTCATCTTAGGAGAGGGAAACGCTATAAGGATTTCCTTCCCTGTAGAAAACCGAGGTTGCACGTCGGCTTTTATGGCTTCCGCTGCTGTTCAAATGCCGAAAAGGAGAAAGGGAACGATAGGATGACGCGGCAGAACAGATGAACAGGCACCAGGAACGCCATTGGGAGGAGGGCGTATGACGTCAAGTCTCACGAGGAACGAGGTAAATGTAAAGCGGAGGAGGCGAGGAGGAACAGTCGTGATGTTTGCCATGGTGGTGTGCAAACAGAAAACGGACTGCCGGACTTGAACTTCCACTTCATATGACGGAGTTGTGTCGCATTGCCATTTCTGCAGTGTCCCGCTTAGATAGCCCTTAAAGCGGCAGCACGTTTTGATCTCATATTGGCGCGGCAGATATTGTAGATACTTTGAACGTGAAATTGTTCTTAGGGCTATACCTCTTATTTTTCTTATTATTGTTACTTATCATTGCTCATGGTTACCGGATTTTATTTTTGGTATCTTGAAATAACAATACACTCGCTCATTACACGTGTGTAATGAACGTTTTTCACGTGCTTCAACTTTGACGAAGCACACTTATACACTTGAATTTAGAAATTGTATTTAGTTACAGTTCATGTGGTAATTAGCTACAACTATGAAGTTCCCCCGTTTTATTTCACCAGCCACCAGGAAGCTACGTGTCTAGTCATTGGCATGACGCCCCGAGACCTAATACGTGCAGATTATCTCACAATCCGCAAATACAACAAAAACAATGTTCTACAAGTTTTGTTAGTTTGTTTGTTTTTTGCGCGGGAACTTTTCCTTAACGGCCTCCTTGTCTTCTACTGAGCCCTTGTTATCTCGAATGACGGAATTTCCTCTATGAGTGAAAACATCGTTTTTCTCACCATGATATTGGAATAAAGCTCACGTTTTATGATGTACAGGGGCAACAGCGCACCCGCAAAATAGTCACTCGAGTCAACATACACACAAAGGAAAGAGACACTTGCACAGCGCTGACTGTCAACTCTCAGGTATATTTACACTTTTTTGTCTTCTATTTGTATTATAGGCTAGGGCCAGCGAGAATAGCTGGTCCTTTTATTTTCTTTCAATATGCAGCTAAATTTAAAGCTAGATAAATTGAAATTAATGTAAGGCTATGTAGTGTAATTCCTTTTGGGATAAGGTTAAAGACGGAGTGCTAACACATCTGTCGTTATGTTTTGTGATATTCTCAGCCTAGATAATCTCTCTTGCGAGCTGGTTGTAGTCCTTGCCAAGCACGGCGCAGTTACTCAGCAGCACTGAGCAGCGACAGTCTCGACAGTGAATGCCTAACTGTCCGGAGTTTTTGTTGGTAAATGTGTTCTTATGCTCACGAAGGCGATCATTAAGACACCTTCCGGTCTGACCTGTGAAGAGTTTTCCACAGGAGAGGGGAAAGGAGTACACAACTTTCTCTGTACAAGGGACAAAGGTGTGTTTAGGCTTCTTTTTAAAGTCAACAGTTGCAATTCCTGGGGTATCAACTTTCTTGCACAAGCTGCTAAGTTTTTTGGGAGCTGAGAAGATGACTTCCAAGTTTACTCGGTTATCTATTTTCATCAGTTCGTGAGAAAAATTATGAATATATGGCACAATGATGGCTTTCCTTGTTTGTTCCATTTGTTTTTTGTCGAGTGCAAACGTCTTGCTCGCTTTCGTTGATGAGCCTTTCGGCCACTGATGTTAATAACGAGACTGGGGATCCTGCGCGCTTCAGTCGTGAGACTTGCCCGTCAAAGCTCGTTGGAAGGGAATGCGAGCAGGATTTTGTGAGTGAGTTTTTGAGGCATAACCGCACGATGCTTCTTTTAACAAGTTTTGAATGGCCCGAGTTGAATGGTAATAGCGGTATTTCCCCCTAGGCTCATAGGACCAGAATAAATGGTGGGATAACACGAAGAGTCGAAGATCCAGGAATCTTAAAGAGCGCTCATTGGGAAGTTCATGAGTGATTTCCAAAGGACTCATGCAGACTTTAAAACTGTCGAGGACGTCGGCAACCAAGCTGGTAAAGTTGCGATCGTCGGAAGCTAGAACGATTACATAGTCGTCGACGTACCGGAACACTCTTATAACTTTGAAGGTGTGTAATTATTTGTTTAACTTCCTGTCTTGGTGCGCTAGATAGAGATCGCTGAGGACAGGGGCAATGCACGATCCGGTGCAGACACCTCTCTTCTGTAGGTAGGGTTGACCATCTCAGGTAGCGAAGGTCGACTTGAGGTAGATGTTGATCAAGGTCGAAAAAAAATTATTTTACCTTGGTTTTTTTAAACGTTTTAAACGTTAACATTATCAGTCTCTCGTATGTGCTTTGCTTCGCTTACATTTGATCACTTTTTTACTGGTTGAAATATATCATTATTTTCCATCGCACATATATTTTATACGTGAACCACCTAGCTGAAGAGGTGAGTAAAAAATTAAAAATGGGCCGTTCTCAGTCTTTCCTGACTTACCTTAAAAAATATCGATTATGTGCGCGATTCTTAACTCACCTCGGATAGCAGCAGGTGAAACTAAAGTGACAGAACACAGGTGCCCTCCCAAGCATCACGGCAACAGTTGACCGGTGTAGTGCCAGTGCCAAACGTCCATCGTCCCAAATATCGTCCGAATGTCAAGATTTGCGCCAGGGCCCGATATTGGACTGGTACTGGCGTACCATCGTTTGACCACTGGCCTAAAATCTGCTCGATATCGCGCGAGAACTGTAGGGATCGGACTGTTGCCCGATTGTCTGCCGGATGTTGCACATGAGTTCGGCTCTGTATCGACCGGACGTAGTATAACGCCTGCTCGTACCGGCCAAACGTCGGCTTGCACGTTTATTGCCGATAAGACGCACCTCTCCCGTATATAATTAATTATATTTATTCGGACATATATCACCTTAAAATTGGAACCAGCTCAACAGAACAAAAGAGCTACAATCTTATAAACGATGTAGTCTTGGTTTCCGGTTGGAATGTGTTTCTTATTAATTCTGTCCATTTGGATGATATATAATTTAATTTAAAAGTGGCCGGGTTCATGTTCCAACATCAATTTTCATCAAGCAATTCTGCAGATGTATTATGTTTCACTACCATTCTAGCGGTTTCATTATGAATGTTTAGTTGAGTAGTCATCACTGCTCTATGCGCGTTAAATAGCCTAAGTTAACCGTCGTACTGCGCTCTCGAAATGGCCTCTAAAAACATATAAGCCGGAAGCGTCAGCTCTCAACTGCACATATATTTGCATATACGTATGTATATGTAAATATACATACGTATATGACACATACTGTCACGTGCAGTTTACCATATAACACGTATATGAAAAACTGCACATATATTTAGATATACGTATATATATATATATATATATAACGGGCATGGTGGCGGGAGGCCGAAGGCGTGGGTATATAACTGGGAAGAAAAAAACCCTCGGTGAAAACAGCAACAACGGACATAATAACCATTGAACTGGAAGAGAAGAGGGGATGGACAACATGAATCTCGCTTTAGTTTCATTTTCTCAATTTGAGGCATCATTAAAAAAACAAACCACACCAAGAGTTCGAACGTTGCGTTGTGTGGGCGATGTGCCCGGCCGGCAGAAAACAATGCGCGTAAAACAAAGAGTTCCATTCCGTGTAGAGCGCCTTGTATTGAAGATACAAAGAGTAAGCCGTTGAGTGCAAGACTATTATGCGGTGTCAACCCAGAAACACCAATTCTTGCCGGTACAATCATATTTTACAAAGCAGTTCGGCAAAACAGATCTACTGGTGGATAGATGCACCTGTCGCTGCTAACGGGGCTACTCTAGGTGATACCGCACTCACATGGCGGCCATACCGGACGCCAGAACCAAAGACTAAAGAAGCCGTTGTGAGGAATTTTCAGCTGTGCTTTAAACTAGTGCCATTCACGATCCAACTTCTTTGTACGTGTTTCGTGTTCTGTGTTGGGAGCGCGTCTTTACGCAAATGTGTGCACCGCGAACACTGCGTTTTTTTTTTTTGTTTCTCAATAAGGATCAGGGACCGGACTATGACAAGAACACAGCTACTGGCTTTTTGTCCATCCCCTGGGTATGTTTAATATTTTGTATATATTCAAATAAGGCGTGAATTAATTGATCAATAGACTACAATAGCTTTTCACAGGCGGGACACATTCAACGAGAGCATCCCGAATGTTCCCAGTATCAATACAAAAACCAAGGGAAAACCTCCGTAATTGCATGCATTGTCACCTTTTACGTTCATTTGCCTTGCCCAGATGTCATAAACATTCCGAGCAGCACAAACATCTTCTAGCTGCCTTTTTTTGAAAGCTCCGGCGAGAACTGACTAAACCATATTACGACCGGACGAGAAGTTCCCAGCGGGCAGCAATATTGCGCAGACGCTGACATCGAGGGATAAAGGAAAACATCGTTAACGAGTATCGCCCAAGAACCAGCCTAGCGACTGTCCTCCAAAGCGCGACTTCGTTTCTGACAACTCAGGTGCGAGACTATATCCTCCGTGGGTTACTTACACACAAAAAAAAAAAAAAACATCATTTTCTCACCCATTCCTAAGAAACGGACCACCATCGGGCAGAAACAAAAGCAACGGGAGCGATTGTATTGACGAGGCCTGGGCCCTGGATAGCGTCTGGCACCAACAGGACCAACAAGCCGTCTTAGAAGCCACGCGGTGCGTTATTTATGGGCGCGTAGCAAGATTCCCACTGGACATAACGTACCCTCGATACGTATATTTCGTTCGAGAAGCGACGTTGTGCGGGAGCCGCGAAAACATTTCCCCGATTTCCGGCGTCCGGAACCGCAACGGGGCGAGTTTTTGCGGTCCCTGAGAACGAAAATGATTTCTGGCGTCCGGGGCCCGGGGTCGAGAGATGCGTGTTCGGTTTCTGGGTTTAGCTCCAATACACCGGGCGATGTACTTACGATGCGGCTGCCGAAAATAGATGGGGACGAGAATAAAATATGGGGCCCTCCTACTCGATCAGGATGGGGTGACTCAGAGCGCAAAGACAAATCTCGCGGATTCGTTGATCGCAAAGAAGGGTTATGGCCTCCTGTGACGTTGCTTGCTGCTGCATCGCTAAATTTGCCGAGGCGCGTACAGCTTATGCCTGTGGTCTGCTGGCTGCCATTTACGAGGTAACGCAGAGTGGGCTGGCGGTTCCTTGGACGACAAAAGAGAGTAAATTTATCGAGTTATATTTTATTACTATTATTATTATAATTATTTACCCACCTTCAGGTTGAAATTGCCATTCGGGAAAGGGTGTACGACGATTCCTCATGATTTATTTTGAATAAAAAAATATGCGTTTCGAGATTGCCACTGACAGATGCCGTTTGTTTTGCGCCTTTTTTTCTGTAATTCTTTATGTTCTTCGTGGTATATGTTTTTGCTTTATAACCGGCGTCTGCTCAGGAATGTGTACAACAGCTTCATAGTGTTACATTTTCTTCGGCTGTAGACCAAGGAAAGTTTCTTGTTGTACAAACAACATAAATTCACCGAGGCGCCAAAAAAAAGACTGTAAAGTGTTGAGGACGCGCCAAACAACTAGAACACTCTTGTCCCACGGTGGGAGATGTTATGCGACAGTTTTTGAAGTAATTGAATCAGCAACTTCTCTGGTGTCTTGTTTGCAGGCATCAGCGCAGCAAACACCCTGGGCATTCTAGGTTGTAGAATAACGCGGCCTCAATCGTGGGGTACCTGCACGACGTGACGTTCGGTGTACTGTCTGTGGCTTGCTTTCCTAAGCTTCGTGACCCGCTGTCACCAAAATGACGAGACAAATAATAAAACAAATTGTAATTCCTACCTTTCTATAAGGACGCGGAACACCGAGAGGGAACTATAGCATACATGAATGCTAAAGACATAAATTTCAGGAGGATACTGCCAAGATAAAAATATAAAATACGTACCCTCCCTTCCTTTCTTCCTCCTCATCCGCACTTTCCTCCTCCTCCCCTCCTCCCCCTCTAATCTCCTCATCTCTCCTCCTCCTTTTTTGTACATTCCCCTCATCCTCCTCCTCCGTGCCCTCCCCTCCTCCTCCTTCATACCCTCCCCTTCTCCCACAGTTTTCCCGCTAAATGTAGCTAGAAAATAAACGCCACGTTACCCCCATACCGTTTCCCCGCTAAATTTTGCGGGGAAAATGATGTCACATAACTGGGTGTCACGTAACCCATGAACAAATTCAGATTCTCCGTTAGATTTAGTGAGGAAATTGACGTCACGTGACGTCAACGCAAATTCAATTCCACGCTAAATTTAGCGGGAACACTGAATTGTTGTTGAGGTCATGTGACGCCAGTTTTACCGCTTAAAGTAGCCGGAAACTGAATGCGCAGGGTTGCATTATGGGACGCCATAAACCTACACACAATTTAGTTTCTTCGCTAAATGTAGCGGAGAATATAATTGGTGTATACGTCTGTGACTTCTCATAACGCAACACGCGCGGTTACGCCGACGGCGACGCCGCTATACGCGGAGACGGGCGCTTAAGACCTGCGCTCTAAAACTTGATAACTAACTTCAAGGTCCTAAAATACATGAAATTCATTATAAAGAATTGGGGGGGGGGGGGAATCGGCTTGTCGCATTACGTATGTTTTCCCGCTAAACTTAGCGTGGAAACTCAACGGCTGTAGAGGTCACGTGACATCAGGTCCCGTGAGGTCGATTTTCCCCGTTAAATTTAGCGGGAAATTGGATTGGTGTCTAGGTCACAAGACGTCAATTTTCCCGCCAAATTTAGCGGGTAAATGAAGCGGTGTATAGGTTACGTGACGTCGATTTCCCACGGACTTAATCGGGGAAACTGAATTAATGTTTTGGCCACTTGACGTGAATTTTTCCCGCTAAATTTTACGAGTAAATTGAGTTCACGCCCAGATCACGTGAGGCCCCCGATGTGTATAGGTCACGTGAAAGTAGGTGACGTGGCGTGACGCCACTTTTCCGCCAAATATAGCGGGAAAGCTGAATTGGCGTACAGGTCACGTGACGTCAATTTTTCCGTTAAATTTAACTGGGAAACTGAGTTGGTCTGTAAGTCCCGTGACGTTAATTCACGCGAAATAAATTTCGCAGCTAAATTTGGCTGAGAAACTGAACTCGTTTATAGGTATCGTGATATTATTTTCTCCCTAAATTTAGCGGGAAATGGAATGACGGACGGACGGCCGCAATTTTGAGATTGGGGTTAGCATTACCAAGTATTTTATGCTTTCAAAGAAAAAGAGTGTCTATGCAGCGTTCCAGAATCCGTCTTCGGCGCTCGTAACGCGAGGAGGGGCACGTCAATCAAGGACAGCATAGCGATTGCGAAATGACGAGGCAGCCTTAATGCACATGCGCACATTCGCGTTTGAACGTGTTTGAGTGCGTTGCAGCGTCATTGCGACCTCGGAGCGGTCGCTTGCGGTGCGATGCCCGTCGTCGGGCAACGCCTTGCAACGCGACGCAAGGGGGTAGGGAGAGCAACTCAACTTTGGGATGCGGCCCTGGCGGCAGCGCGTGGCTTTAGACCAATCAGAGGCGCACAGAATAGACGAGGGTTACGTGCTTTGGTGTGCAGCTCGGCGCAAGCGCTTTTCGCAACGCCCACTCATCCGCTTGCCGCTACGGAACGCACCGCGCTCTAACGCAAATGTGCGTATGGGCCTTGACGGGGGTCGTCATTGGTGGAGATCGAAGGGAAACAGACAGACGCACTTGAACGTATTTAAGGGGAAATAATGGCCACGAGGTGCACAAGGAGCAGAGGAACTTGCATGCCGTATAGTTAATTTTACAATTGAGCTTAATTTAAAATTTCGGAATTACTCTGGGTTTATTTAGAAAAGCATGCTTATTCTCGCCACACATTCGGTGATTTCTCAAACTCGTCCCGCCCACACCCCTCCCCCTAAAACAAAACGATTATATAACAGGTAGTCTGATCATCCAAAAGAGGCTTATATTGGGAAGCTAAAAATTGCCTATCGGACACTTTCAGAAGAAAAAAGAAAAACAAGCGAGGAGTGGTTGTTTATGCATGTTTCACGTGTGAAATGCTGGCATAAAAATATGTAATATAAATTACCACACGAGGCATCTTTTATCCACCTAGTAAACCTTTTACTACGCCATAATACGTGGTGTTCGACATTATCATGTACAAATATAAACAAATGCCAATGTCGTGTTTGCGAGAACCGCTTAGCGCATTGCATGCACGTGCAGGAAAAATAAAATTGAGGAACTACTGCGGTCGAACCTTTCAATATTGTCATGCGTATGACATTTTCTAAGCTCAGGGGATCTGTTCGATTACGCTGAAATTTACCGACCCCCCCCCCCCCCCCCCCTCCTTCTTCCTCCCCAGCCTACCCAGGTGTTTAGGTTCATCCCACACCCTAAGCTGCGGCCGTTACGCTACAAATTATTCCCTCGTTCGTAACACTTTTGAATATCGGTTCTTTTTGACGTATTCTTCACGTTAAAAAGAAATCCCAGTATGACCTTTGATAGCAGCGGCTTGATGCTGAAAAAAGTGTTTAAGACTAGAGGTGTCGCGAACTGGTCGAGGCTCGAGTTCGACCAGGTTTGATTTTTTTCGAATTTCTTGTGAAAAGTTTGAAAAAGGTTCGACTCAGGTTCGACTTCTATGCGCATGCGTGACAGGCTGGCCAGTTGGCTTCGGATTGGATGATGATGGCTAAGCGATGAATTAAGGGCAGCACTGATTGTTTATTTCAGTTAATACAGTACAAAAATTAAGTTATTAACTTTTTCAGAGATTAGAAATACTCTCTTTAATAGACCGATCTTACCAGCCAGTTTAACTACGCCACTGCTGCCACAATGCATCGAGGGAACTTAAGTCTTTCCACACGTGCGACAACCCCGCTGGAGCTCTGCGCGTGTGGAGCACGAGACGGCACAAGCCTTCGCATGCACGGCCATCTGCCTCCTGTGAACTAAAGTTATGGCGCCGTCACGCATGTGCCGAACGCTTAGTGAGATCGGTCTATTGCAACTGTTCATAAAATTAAAATAACCCTTCGCATAAAAAAAAAATTCTCCAAACCTAAACGTGCTTGTATCAAGGTCTGGCTACACTGTCCACAAAGTCTAACCGGTCGAATCTGGTCAAAAAGTTTGAAGGTTCGTCTAACCGGTTCGACCCAGTCGAACCCCGAAAGTTTGACCTGAAAATCCGGTTCGACAAAAGTTCGCCACACTCCTATTGAAGACAAGCATCTAGTTCATGCTGCCACAATGTTGTTTCGTTGTTGTTGCCCGCTGAGCACTTCAAACGGGTAACGGCCTCTTGAGGCAGAGCCAATCTGCCTTTTGCCTCGCTAACCTTGTGTATAATTAAACACACAAAAAACAAAATTACGCAATTCACAAATCTTGGAAAACGTTCGTACTGAACCTGTATGACAAATCATGAGTTATTTTTTTCTTGTTGTTGAACAAACGTTTTATCAATAAAAAATACCTAATTGTAGTATTTGTTTGTTACTGATTTTACCATAGAAATGCTAAATGTTATTATTAATATTCAAATAAATATTCACGTATGCTTTTGTCCCTTGTGTCATTGACCCGATGCTCTTCTCGGCGTCATTTTTGCTTCATGTTTTTTTTCCTCGTTTCAACGAATAAAACGTGGTAGCTTCACTCGATGCCAAATCTGGCTCGAAGCCACATTCGCAAACCACAAAGAAGCAACTCCTTGATTACAGGGCAGGCATATTGACATCATAGCAGGACGCCCAAACGAGTACGATGTGACAGCAGGCAAGCTCCAAGGTTAAGACTCGCAACAAACGGGAAGTGAATGTCAGCGCCATTTGTATTCCCGCTACTTGCGTCCAGTCCTTGATTTGTCTCTTTATCCCCTCGACATCTGAGTCCTTGTTCCGAGAGCTTTGGGTATCTTCGCACAGGCCACGACTTTGCGTCAAGAGGCTGGCTACATCAGTTCATGTGTGTCTTGCCACAGTTCACCAAGCGCAGCGATAAGAGTGATACAAACAAGAAAACAAAAAGACACTTTCTCGCCGACGGGCTGCATGCACCTCTCCATAAACTTCGTCGGATTTGGCTCACTCGGTTTGCTACGTCTGCCAAACCGGAGAAAAACCGCGAACGTCCAGCAGAGCGATGATCTCCAAGTATTTCGGACATTTCTGCACGCTAAAAGCTCAGTTATTCCCGTTCGTCGTATTTATATGTAGTGCTTTCACTCGTCGTGACTGCAGAAATCTGCTCCGTGACACCAACCCGTGCTGCCCTCATCGCACGTAGGCACTGCTTTCCCGCGTGTAGTTCGCCGCCATGTTTGTCTTCCCTTCTCGGCTTTAGCCACTTTGGTTTAAATACGGGATTGGCCAAAAATAATAAAAAAACGTCAGGCTCCTCCAAAATGCTCACTCAGCCTCGAAGGCCAAACGTTATAGTGCTGTCCAGCAGGCATTGGCAGCGTCAGCGTTTCTCATTCGAGTGATTTACAGGCATTTATGAGGTTTCAGCAAAATTAAATCTCGCTCCAGAAACGAGGAGCACGCGCAACCTTTTTCAGGATCACGCAACTTTTATTTTTATTGCGTTCGAACGGGACATCTGTTTCCCGAAACCTCGTTTCGCGGCACAAGAACCTACAACAACATGCATCGTGTGAATAGGCCTTTAGAGTCAGCCTATGTCTCTACCATGACCTCCCTGTGGTCGCAAGATTTCATTGAGGCGAGAGTTTGATGGCTCATTTACAATGCTTCAAATATTGGATAATCAACTTCTGCCAGCCGTCTTGGAGATCATTGTGTGGCTATTTAGAGATTTAGACGCTGGAGGCAGGAAAGTTTCAGCGGCTGTAGCGACACGCTTTCTATTAAGAAGGAACAGGAAAAAAGGAGCGCCTGACATTGCAAGTTCGGTTAAAGCTTAAGGGCTGTTTATACTCCGACGTTGAGCGCAGTAAACGCAGCGTAGCGCAGAACGCGCGCCTTTCATTGGCCGGCAACCAGGAACTCGATTTCTGCGACCAATCAGTATCTGTGCGCGCTGCGCTACACCACGCCCGTCGACGTTACGTTGGAGTATAAACGTACCTTTACTGCAGCCTTTAAACAGAGCCGTTGGCGTTCATCTAACGTACGCATAATAAATTACTCTAATTGTATAGTGAATTCTTGTCGTGGTGTAGTTAGTATATGAGATTCTTCGGTAGATCTCAGGAAGTGGCTTTGCAGAGCTAAAAACAGGTACACGGGTAATTAAATAGCGTTTTTTATTTAAGGAGGGGGGGGGGGACTGCTTTTTTCATGTTCGAAAAGGGCATAATCCGTGCTGGCATATACAAGTCGAATGCAAAAGACAAACAAAATAATAGTACTACATGATCATAAGATATTTGACCCCAAAACAAAGTCAAAACAGGATGCTATATAGGATGTGCGCGTAGACGTCGCAGTTGACACGAGTCTTGATATAGAATAACTCATGTGTGTGACGATGAGCGCAATGCCTGACGAGCGCCCGATTTGCTTGTGCGCTGTGTAAGTGAAGCGCCTTGTGCGGGTATGGTTAGTTCTCGCCTGACCAAGAGTTGTGAATACGAATCTCGGCAGTGTTCAAAAAGGAATGTGTACGCCGAAACACCTCAGCGGTTTGTTGCTGTAAGCGGAACACCTCTTCAAACCCAAACTGAATTAAATTACTGTATCATAATAAGAACATGCTCCTAATAGTGTCCGTTACTAAACTATTTCACATATTATTCTGAACACAACAGTCGAACACCGCCACATATTGAATGATGAAGGACGCTTTATACAGGGTTACCTCTAGATTGGGTGAGCATACAAAAATACAAAGAATGGAAGGTCGGCGGTGTCGTGAATTGAAGTTCTCGCCTTTTTGGACATAATCGACTGTTGTCAGGGTGAATGTTGCAAGGGCAAAATGTACACTCCCCAGACAGCCAACACCTAGTGCATGCAATAATAATTTATAAGCGTTCTGGGTTGCAGTAACCTATTCTGTGCAGCTTGTGTCTATGTTCAAGATGCCTTTTCGTGGTGTGTTAAAAAGGTTGAGCCGCGTAATTTTACTCAGGGCCAGTATTGATTCTCACCTTCATAAAGAAGAATACCGACACGTGTAATCACAAGCACGTGTCGTGTATTCAAGGATTGTCCTCTTTGCATCTACTTCATTGATTCAATAATTGATCTGCTGAGCTCAGTCGACAGTAAACAAATGGCCGCAAAGGCGCATTGCTCACATAAAATTATCAAAACCACTCCATCGTGCTGACGAGAGCCAGCGATACAAACGACGACGAAGGATGGTTAGGATGTCATTCACTACGAGAAAAAAATTGAGCCCAGAACAAGTATATTAACCATTAACTTCAAGGGACTGACATATGAATCACTTAATGACAGCTGACGTTTACGGCGTGATATAGGCACACGTTCCTGGGCGGCAATGCCTTCTATGTGGCCTGTATCAAAACCTACAAATAAATAAATGTACATATATATAAATATATATATATATATATATATATATATATAATATATATATATATATATATATATATATATATATATATATATATATATATATATATATATATATATATATATATATATATATATATATATGTATATATATATATATATATATATATAAGTAGTTCCCTTGGTCCAAAACAACTTTTTTATTTGTGATGTCGACCGATATATAAAGATAATCAATCACTTTATTCAACAGGATAACTGAATGTGTAGACTGGAGATAGATTTTTCGCCGCCTGGGGTCTATATTGTTTCCTGCCGAGTTTGATCATTTTTCACGAGAGGAAATATTTATAAGCCCCTTGGGTGTCTGTGTCCTCGCCAGGAACACATCAAAGAGAGCTCTCGAGATCGTACTTTGAGCTAACTTGTTTTTCTCGTTCGAACGCGATCATACTTCACCTTGCTTGTCAACGGCGTCCTTAGAGGGTATTTAGTAATTTCGCGCAGTTTTATCTGCTTCTTAAATATATTCCGCGAAAGTACTAAGAAGTCATTCCCACTTTGCCAAAGTTCGACGCCTTAAAAGTAAACATAAGTTACATGAACTGTTACGCCAACTCGCCCTAATTTCCATCGGATAACATTTGCTTTATCAAAACATGCTTGGCGGGAAAGCTGACGCGCGGACTGCTTTTAGGTTTTGATTGCTGAAACGTACGTATCAAGGCGCTCACATCGAAACTGTTCATCATAGATGCTTTACAAGTGTCCCTGAGTGCAGTCGCGCTGATCTATATATCCTATCGATTAAACTAGTATGCTTCGTTAGTACTGCCCTTCGACTAATAGTTGCAATATTTTCACGAGGTAAACACTGCGGGAAACTAGTTTGATGGTCCTTAAATCAAAAGGTAGATGAAGCTGTTCGAAAAAAACAAAAGGCCTTGTTTCTTGTATTGTTTCATCGTAATTCACAGCGAAGACGAAGGCTCGAACTTAAGCAAACAGAAAGACATATAATAAACGTGAAAGCAACCGGGCATTAATTGCGCTTGGTTGTCTTGGCAGACAACAGATCACGTCGACAAAGGCAATAAATGTTATGACTTTGGGCTCTTGACACTGGTTGACTGGTTTCATCGACACGGGATGGCTGCCCTCAGACAGAAGGAGAAAACAAGGTGTATTTCGTGATAAAAATAATCAAAACAGGGCAAAATTGATACGAGGAAAAATAGGACACATTAATATTCACAGAGAGGCAAAAATACTCCAATACACATCTTCCTGTAGTACGTGCGTTCGAACACGAGATAGCGAGTCCGTTGTAAAGTAGATAAAACCGACTTTCATTCTAGCGCCAGAGAACAAGAAATGCAATCTTACCTTAATTCGCGCGGGAAGTCGCCTCGAACGTGACTCGGCGTTCATCTTCCCCCAATTGCACGACGCCTATCCAATTGGCTGAAGCACGTAACGGCAACCCTGACCGAGCGGGTCACTCAGACGTGCTCATGCGCGAGATGTCGCTAACAAAGGATGTGGGGCGCGGAATCTAAACTGGTAATGAGGCACGCTCTGTAAGGCGCTGCTGGGACGAATTAGCGCTCATCAGTCGCGCCCGGAAACACTGCCGCGATGAGCACTCGCTCCACTGCACGCCCGGGCAAGCGCCGAGGATGTGGAGGAACGCCGATCGAAATAGTTTCAGCTTTAATTGAGCCCCCGAATATGCGCCAAAGTTGCGCGGAGGTGTAGCTGACCAATGATGCGATCACTCGCACACGTGAGATGCTTCCGTGGATTATTCAATGAAAGACAGGAACCGAACACTGTTAATCAAATTACCGAAGTTTCATTTACGTGTTTTACGTGGCAAATCAACCGAAGGGCATCCTACACGCCCCTGTGGTGAACTGGATATTAATTTCCCCCATCTGATCGATTGATATGCAAATTAAATCTCAGTTACGCGGGGGCGTCTTCTCCGCATTCAGCGTTCGTCAAGGCCCCTACGCGCACTCGTGTATGTACGCGTTTTAGAGCGGAGCGGCGTCCTTGCGGCCAAAAGCGGTTGCATGCGGTACGGCGCGCGCCGCCTCGCAGCGCCGTTCCGCAAGGCTGCGATGGTTCCAGCTGGACACAAGTCGCGGTAATCAGCGGGATTGCATAAAAAGAACGGCCACGTTGACGCTGTCACCGGGTGCCGCCATGTAGCCGTGGATTTCGCTTACTATTGGTGAGCAGCAAGCCACCATTGCTCGTTTTTATTGGCTCTTGACCACGGTCGACTGCGATTCAATGCAACTCTGTACACAAACTTCGCCCAAACACTCTCCACAAGGTTCTGCAGCCGCCTTCCACTACTAAAGGCATCGGCCTCAAACGCAAATGTGTGTATGTGCCTTCAGGCTGCGGTCGCTTTGGTCGTAATTTGCGCCCGCTTTGTAGGGATCCCTGGGTAGGCGCTTTACCTTGGAGCCACCTATAGACATCTAGACGGTTGACCTTCTTCTCTACCACCTTTCTACTTGCAGTAGACCGCAGCGTAAGCTAGGATCCATCCCAGCCAATAGTAGCCATGCTGATGTTTCACGTGACTACTCGCCCCGCTCACGTGACCCGACGCTCACGTGACACCCCCACGGCATTGGGTTGGGTCTCATGATTGGTAGCGTCCTCTGAGGTTCATTGTAAGGGGAAACGGATCATAGCCTGCCGTAGATCGCTCGCCGCTGCATTCCACGGGGGACGAGACGCGAAACCAGAGGTGCTATACGTGGAGCTTGACACGGCATTTCACAGGGTCAAGCCACACACACTCAAGTAATCCCTGCCTGATCGTACCTGACCCATTATTAAGGTTAGACCTTTTTTATATTATTGTATTTTCGCAATATTTATTCAAAAATCGTCGTAAATATGAAGTTAATCCGGTTGACTCCAAACTTGTGGGTCGCGACAGGATGAGCGGGGGTCGCAAAGCAGTTTGAGAACTTAAAAAAACAAAAAAAACATTATGCACTTGGCTTCTCTGTGGGGTTGCTAATGAAGGCAAATGACAGGTGGCAGCTCCCCGTTATCAATATTATATTCTACGATTTGAATAAAAGCCGTGCCCGAAGATTCTTTTATAATTACTCTATAAAATGTTCCAGATTTTAATTGACCCAGAAATGAAAAAGACACTCAATATGAAGCTATTGCAGGGGCCGTCACCTTGTGCATGATTCAAACTGCAAAGCCCCAGGAGGTTGGCCGCTACCCTCCCCCCCATACACACACACAGAGACACACAAAAATGACACTGACAAGGGAAGCCCTTATGTTTTGCGTTTTTCAAAGATTAATGGTCAATTCTGTTGTAGGGATGTTGACACAGCGAGATATCAATCTGCCGAAGAGATGACGCCTCTTTTGCAGTGTATACCTACAGAAGCAACGTTTTCAGTGTTTTATGCCTAAAATCGTATATACCTAAGGCCAGCATACCCTAAACGCCATTTAAGGAACAAACAGCAGTAATTCCTTCCCGCATAAATTAAGCATGCACTGGTAAAAATAAACAAAAAAAAAACATAACATCTCAGCCAAATTTACATTTTTTATCAACATGTGTATCGGAAGTCCGGCGCTTTGAAGTAAACTGCGCTAGTTTTTTTTATATATACTTCTTTTCTTCAAGGATATCCAGGGATTTTTGAATAAATACTGACGAAATATTTCAGAGCTACAGGTTTAGCTTTATTGTATTAATTACAACCGCTATATTGTAGCCACGTAATTCATTAGATATGGCATGACAGAGGTGTCAACAACTTACGTTGAAGAAGAAACAGACTGATTCCGGCGCAACAAAACTGACAACTTCGACGCTTCTCAAGATGTTGACGCTTAAAGATGCTGTCCACTTTTCAAGCCATAACGAGAGGCTACACCAATTATAAGAGCTTTGCTCACTGGTGATTGAGGACTGCCGTATCTTTAGGCCGAAACAGAACAGTTGTAGAACAAAAAATAAACATTCAAGTGCAGCTTGACATTTGATTATTGATGCAGGAACTAATATGTAACTACAAATGCGAGTATGGCATGGGAACTAAACGCATCGTTGCATGGTTACCATAGCTGCTTGTGGGCCGGTCTCAGTGTAGGGTCTTGCAGCACTACCAAATGAAGTAAGACGCTAATTTGTGAACTAGCATCAAAAGAAGCTTTTTATTCTTGACGACACCTAAATGTTATGGTTCCAGTGGTGTAAAACACACAGCCTTCTTTGTGGACGAAAAAAGCAAACGTATACCCCTGGCACAAGAATAACTTTAATTTCACCTGCCGGTAATATTACAATATTTAACATTCACTAAGAGAAGATACGATGGTTGACTGAATCGGATAATTTGGTTCGGTTCATCAGAAATAAGCACTTTTCAGCTAACCCTCCAAGCCGCTCCCTCCCCCTCCCCCTCCCAAACCGGTCATTCACACGCTCGCACACATGCAAAACAAAAATAATATTTCCTGGAAAATCACTTTTAGAAGTCACCCACATTGCATGTTACAACAGATGGTCCTTCATGAGACTCAAAATGTGCCCTTGGTGTTCTCACCCGTCTTACAACGGCGACATATCAGAGGGCAAACGTCGCAATAAATCAATATGACGCCAATTCACCATGTTCAGGTAACTGCAGAATTACCAGAAACATTTGGTAGCTCTAACACAAGAACAAAAAAAAAAGAATCGTATTTTTATATATCGACAAAACCGCAATAGGTATAAATTTGTTTCACGAGGAAAGTATAGGATGCTAACTAGTCTCAGCTTTCCCGCTACGCCACATCATGTCTGGCGTCGCCATGTCCTTCCTTTGTAATGCTTGCTTTTGTTGTTATTTCTGAAGTTTTCTTCAGCTGGCGATGACTTCACTCTAAACAAATCCCGTCCGTATACTTTCCCGCACAACAATCGGAGAGCCAATCACCGCAACTTACGGAGGCAGCTCAGCGAACGACGATGCTGAAACGTTTGCTGAGACCAAAAAACGCAGTCTGAATTCATGGCAATAAAACCCGAAACTCAGGATCACAGAAGAGGACTAACACAACACAACGCAACACAACGTGCTGAGTCTCGGGTTTTATTACCATGAATCACCACCAGCTAGCTTGTCTTTTACGTATTGTTAGCAGTCTGAGTTGTGACATTAAGCAATGCAAGCGTGACGTTTTGCATTGCTTAATATCACAACTCAGAGTGCGTTTCTCGCTAACACAGGTTTCGGCATCGTCATTCGCTGAACTGCCTCCGTAAGATGTGGTGATTGGCTCTCCAAATGTTGTGCGGGAAAGTAGACGCATGGTTTTTTTTTAGAGCGTTCTCAAGGCTTCTCAGAGTCCTTTCTTTTGCCTCTTCTGTTTTGCTGTTGTTAACTTTTTTACAGTTGCGTCTTTTGTCTTTCTAAGGGGGGAGCGGGGGAATCGGGGGGGGGGGGGGGGGGGGTGAGGGGCAGGAGAAGTTGACGGGGTTTGCGGAGCAGGTGATTGGCAGCCGGGCGGGCACCGCTTTTATTTTCAAAGCAGAAGCAGAGTAGCCTCATTAAGAATGGAATTCTGCGTTAAAAACAAAGCAAACAAAAAATTGAAGAGCACAAAGGTTGCTCAGTTTTAACGCCCACTCATCTCCCCTCGACATGCCTAAGTTCTTATAGCCTTTGGAGTAAAGTCCATGGCACTTTATAACATGTCCGAGACCAGATAAAAAGATCGACTCTCCTGGGTGTCGTTTGTTCATCGTTTACGGCATGAGGCCTTTCCGCTTTTTGTGACTGTTTTTTGTGCATGTGTCGGAGCAAAAGGTGATTGAGGTGAGCGGCGCACCCCGTTGAGGATCGCCGAGTTCTTTAGGGACTCGCCTCCCTTCTCCATCTCGCCGCGCTCTAAACTTCCCCAAAACTCGGCCATAGTTCACGAGAGCCGAGAAGCTGTGTGAAAGCACCGAGCAAGACAAATAGGGAGCCGGGCATATTTGAATAAATACGTTGAGTGTGGTGTAGTGTGCATACAGCCACCCTGTTTAATACGCGACCCCTTAATTATGGGATAGAAAGACACGAAGGGAGAGTGAGGGAAAGAGAGAAGAGGCAAAATTGTTTACTGAGAGAGAGAGAGAGAGAGTTCGGTCCCTGCTTGAACAAGCTCCAAGCTCTAACAGATTATGCCAGTAAGGGAAAGAAGAGCGGTAACAAGGTTTGTCAGAAGAGGCTGTGCGGTAGGCTGCAAGCAAAATTCCAATGAAAACAAGCAAATATTATGACAGTGCACGACTAAAAGCACGACGTTTATGTTAAAAATCTTTCGTGGAGTGGTCGACAAGTCCGTATAGTCAAACAAATTCAAGGATAATTTAGTGGCCTAACCATGTCTTACACCGTGCCCTTGCACAAGTAGCTATAAAAGGTCGAATGTGCGGTCAGGTGGCACATTCAATAATGTGCAGTGAACACGGAAATAAAATTCGTGAATGCTTTTGTTTCACCGCAATGCTATCACTTACGGAGTACATGTTGTCTGTTTTCAAGCAAGTTATTCAAAATTCTGGTGGAGTGTTTCTAAGCCTTGTGGTGAATAACTGGTAGGATGTGTTTTTAGAAATTTGACAAAAAGCAAATCAAATTAGATGTTTAGGAAGCATGAGCTTGGTCTGCCAGGTATGGCGATACTGATTCGCGCCATAGATGATAAATGTGGCTAGTGTAGTACAATGTTTCGTGTATCATGCAGTAGTGATGCACGAACTCACGCATGTTTGGTGCTCATCCAGATTTCAGAATGAAGAGCTCTCCGACCTGCTGTTCACTAACGAAAATGGCCATCGGGGAGGCCCTTCTACCAAATAGGCAGACCTTTAACAAGAATAGAAAAACTCATCTATGTTATATTACTTTCCAAATAATATAACTTTTAATATTTTCTACGAGATCCACTCAGTTCCTCTGCGTTTATTGCAATGGGTGTAATAAGCTTTTAGGATTAACGGATGCCGCTATTTATACACTTTCAGCTATTTCTGAGAAATAGATACCTCTCGCATAATATGCTTTTATAAAAATGAGTTAATCATCTATAATTCTATATTATATATTTCAAGCGATACGGTGATGCGTATGTATTAGCAAATTCATTTTATATATTACTTCCAGAATTTAAGATACTAAGGTGAAAAAGTGCACAATGCAGTAGAAGTAGAATGAATGATACACATATCGCCTTGAACTTTCCTATCGGATAAGGCGATCGAAATAATGTTACTATTTTCCCAAGTATGAAGCTGGCTTCAAGCTTCAGTAAGATGTATACATGCTGAGACCGTTTAGCTCTGCATCTTACGGTTCATATAAACACGAGCTCATGTTTCTTAATACATTACGTGTAATCGAATTCGCTAGTCATATGAGAAGTCTCCTTTTTACGATGCTCTTAATGAGAATTATGGCGTGCGGAGTCTAATAGGCTAATAAGGTAGTGCTCATTAGCCCATTTAGTTGAGATAATAGAAACGCTAATAGCCATAATATAGCTCACCAAGACGTTCAGTTAAGATTTTAATTATAATTTTTTCATCAATGAGTATTTTGCCTTATCATTGAACACCTACAGGAACCTTATAAGCTACGTCTCGGTTGCAGAAACACCAGCTCTAGTAATCATGATAGTAATACACGCTATAAATATATTGCAGTTTTTACAATATTTAATTGAGATTATTGCGTCAAGATTACCGAACACCAGAAAACTTGTTCTAAACCCAATTAACCTCATACAGTAGGGTAAAATATAAATTATGAGTAAACTTGAAGCATTAATTTGGAGGTAGCCACTCTACGCAGGTTTTATGCTTTTTTCGTGTTTATAAATACTTTCTATTTCTCTACAAAAAACAATAAAATTTTCACATCTAGTTATTTAGTTGTCTTACTGATAGATATTATAATGTGCATGCCTAGGAAAAATTACAAATGTAAGTTTGACCTATCTGATCTCATTTCAGTTATTTGCTAACACCCGTCCGAAAAAGTAAGTGAAGAAAAGATGCTGTCGTGCTTAAAACGCATGCCATACTTAATATTGTATTAAAACATCTCACTCCAAACATCTTCGATTAGCACCGACTATGCAACAAAAGGTTCCTGAGAGGTGAAAACTAGGGCTAATTTTATTATAACATTAGTTTTTTTATGCGAAAGCATTAACTGTCTCATGGAGCGAGCTGGTGTCATCAGTTTGAAGCGCGAAATCGGCTCCTGGTTTCCGCAATCCCAATAGGAGCGATTCGCCTTCGCTTCCAATGGCTGGCGCGCGTCGACGGGGCTCCCATTGGCCACTGCGACATGTTTATAATTCATGCAAGCAACTAAACGCAACCATAGACATGCTCCAGACTGTAGCGACATTAAATGTTAATTCTGCAGATTGGGCGAGTTGGTAAGGCATAATTACGAACCAGCGCACAGGTAGACAGTTACTCAAAATGTATTGATTAAATGTATTGATGTATTGTTCGTGAAATATTATACAATATAAATTCAATTTTCAAATCGTTTAGCGTGACTTTACGTACCCTCTCGAAACAGCAGTACAGCTCCGTGATTACATGACGCTTTACTGCAGAGAGTATGTAGCACTTATCGCAAAGCACCTGGCGATTTGATGCAAGAGTTACTCTGAAAGTCCGCCAGTCATTATTCTTTCATAGCCGCCTGATGCATGCGGCTTCGCCCATATGGTCCGACGCTCCATCGAGAAAAGCAGAGCAACTGCATTTCACGTGCATTTCGTGAGCACGTTGCAATAGACACGGCTGGACGCGAATGGGGTGTGACCTGACGTCCGCCAGCGTCGACGTTTGCGACAAGAGCCGACACTAGAACTTGTACGGTAGGCACCCCTCCGTGGCAGAGATCATTGGCCTTCGCTTTAATTTATGCAACCTGGCCTAATCTATACCTCCCACATGACCAAACCATATTGCTTTATTTTTAACGTCAGGTACCGGAGGTCAGCGCCGGGCGCTGACTGGACGACGAGTCTTACGTCTGTGTTTGGCGGGGGTTGTTTCAAATCAGTAAAAGCCCGAGTTTCAGCAGAACCCTGACGTAAAACTGGCGTCGAAACTATGTTCCGTGCTGGCTTCCCCTAGCCGGCGTAGAAGATCTAGCAATATGGACTTGTTGCCAACGAGACGCTGACTAGTAGCTTCATAATCACCGGATAGATACGTAGTTTTATATCAAGATGTATCCCTACATGTCGGCTAAAATTGTCGGCAACCGATCGGACATTTTTGAGCTGATAATTTCGAAGACATATGAGCACCTCTGAGGAGTAGCGTCTTCGATTTCAAGTAAAAGGTTCGACGACCTTTGTATTACGGTGACGTCATTCCAGAGAAAAGTGAAATTTGGGGGTTTTACGTGACAAATCAACGAAGGGCTTCTGGCACGGCCCAGCCTGGAGGACTGAGGATTAATTTCGACCCCCTGGTGGACTTTTCACGGAAAAATTGAATACTCGTTTCCAGTGCGCCGTTTCCGTAATAAGCGTCCGTCACATTGCGGGCGCCATCGACGGGATTCCAGCTGGCCACCTTGGGATTCGTAGGGCGGACGCTTCGCCTGGGAGCCACCGATGGTCACTTCCTGCATTTCAACATTGAAGGTACGCTTTTGTGTCGCTCGTGCATCGTGAGGCCCCTGTTTTTTGTTGTTTTTTTTCTGTTGCATCTACGGTTCGCAATTAGATTGCGCCACAACCAGGCACAATGCCACGCGCAGCAGAGGCCCTGATACCATTCGTTTCTACATGAAAAAAAAGCAGAGGGGCGGGCCAGTCCCAGAGGAGTGGTGAGACAAGAAAAAACTTCCGAAACTTTTCCGGCGAAATTAGACGCAGTTCCCCATAAGTCCTGGAATATTTCAGTCTAAAAACAAGACAAATATCAACCTATACAAAAAAAAGATTATTCATTTATTTTAAGACATCTGGAGTTAGCGGCAATTCTTTAAGATGTGGTCGTAATTCGATTTGAAACTGTGCACGTGAAGTCATGGAGAATTTAATCGTGGGAAGCGCATCTTCATAATAAGTGAATTAGCTTAGTGAATTCTGGAGCGTTTCACGCTATATCCATTTGTTGCATGTGTTTGTTTTCGTGTACGCTGAAAGTTTCATAGCTTAACTGCAGTGTTGCCGGTAACGTGCTGCAAGTACCGGTAAAGCGTTACTTTGACGTGGTAACGTACTCGGCTCTCTTTCAGAACAACAACGGTTAACCTACTCAGGTTACTTATTTCGAGTAACGAGTAACTTAGTTACGTTGCTTGCTATTTATTTTACCCAATACTTTCAAAAATCACACTTTATTTCCTATTCGTGCTTCTAGCCACCAAGTGTATGAACTCTTGAACTCATCAAACATGCCTTCAAAATCAGAACCGTTTAAACAGAACCTAATTACGATATGTTTCTCCATACACATAATATTTCTTGGAATATGGCCTTGTTTATTCACTCTAAAGTCGAAGCAGTGAAGCGTTTCATTTCAGAAATCAATTAAACTCAAATTTAACGTGCGTTATTTTATATGGGTCACGGTAATTATAACGCGTTCCTGTTATTTCAGAGTAACCTAGGTCTGTAACCCATTCTTTTTAACTGCAATAACGAGTAACGTGTCTCGTTACTTTGTTTCTGTGACGTCTACAACATAGCTTGACGAAGGTGTGACTTCTTAATTTTTAGAATAAGACTTTATTTTCGTAATATATTTGCAACATGAAAACTCTTTGAGGTATTCGACAAACAGCAAAACTAAAAAAAAAAATCGGTAATATATAATAAGACAATTTCGTGGTATTAAAATTGAACAAAAGAAATGTTGGTGTAGGTCAAGGAACCCCCGTCTACTTTTATCGTTTGAATGGAATTTGACAATAGGTTTTATTTGTGTGTCAAACGAGTACTATTAAACGATATGAGCATAGGTTAATAATTTTTTTACGACTTGACATAAACAAATTGCCAATACCTTAATATTTGCAAAATGGCAAACAATAGGTATTGTTGCAATATTTCCGGTGCATTTAATTTTTTGACATTTATTTAAAAAAAAGTGCTGTGTTTATAAGATATTTACTTTTAAATTGAGAACCTATTTCACCTTTTTTGTATTGCTTATTGCATGTGTGTATTTTAGATATGCACTAATCCGACTGTTTTTTGAGCAAGCGGACATTGTTCCCACCGGATGCGGACACCGCGCGTGAGCAGTGCTGTCGCTGCGCCATGACGTGAAGGACACATCCTGGTCTTTGCGCTGTATTTTTGTTTTTGTTTTAGGAACAAGCGGATTATCTTCTAAAGCTTTCTGCGCTGACTCGAAAATGGTTTAGACGTTTTTTGGCCTACTGTGAAAATTGTTACCGCTTTTGTTGTAGCGGACGTTTTTATGTTTCTGTTCAAGCCTTTTCTTGTAACAGTTATCAAATTCTTAGTGCTGCTGACTTCTAATAAGAAAATGATTCATTAGTCCCTATTGCATTTAAAGTCCTGCCCGCCCTGCTTTGTTAATTATAACAAATGAAGGAAGAACTAAGCAGCTGGATGCGAAACTTCAAACGATTCGTCGCCTTGGTATGTTTGACTAAAATGGGGTTTAAGCCGCGCAACGCAACTACATTTTTTTGTCCGGG
>JABSTQ010008549.1:0-31178 GCA_013358835.2 Ixodes persulcatus | reverse complement strand
CAAACGCCTAAAGGTTTTGCTCGGGGACTTACTCTTTAATTGTGTTTTTGAAATATAGAGTTATTGGAGTATTATAATGTTTGTTTATTGGAGCAAAAGGTATATACTTGGTTTTCTTAGAATTTTGTTGCAGGTTATTTTTATGTAGCCACACTGCTAGTTCAGCGAGATAGCTATTTGCCATTGACTCTAGGGATGCTTTGGAGGCAGAAGTGAAGAATGTGTTGGTATCATCTGCGTATATAATCAGTTCTGGAGATCTAGAAATAGCAGTAATGTCATTTATATAAAGGAGGAACAATAAGGGGCCTAGGATAAAACCTTGGGGGACACCATATTTTACTTCCAACGTGGTTGAGACAGAGTTGTTAACTTTGACGAATTGAAGGCGATTTATTAGATAATGTTTTATTAAAGCCAAAGCTACTCCTCGTATTCCGTACAGTTGAAGTTTATTTAGCAAAATTTGGTGTTGAATCGTGTCGAAAGCTTTTTTAAAGTCTAAAAAGAAACTCCCAGTGTGTATAATTTATTTTCCATGTTGTATATTATCTTATCTTTCGTCTCATCAAGTGCCTGCTCTGATGATTTGCCCTTTTGGAAGCCATACTGAGATTTCTTTATGACATCATGCTCTATAAGAAACTGATATAATCGGTTTTGTATAACTCCCTCAAATATGTTTGAAAATATTGGCAAGACTGATATAGGTCTATAATTTTGTAGATATGGTTTCCCTCCTTTAAAGACAGGGTAACTTTAGCAAGTTTTAGGGGGTCCTAGAATATACCCAATTCTAGAGTAAAATTTATGATATGAGATAAGATGTTACTTATAGTTTGACAAACATATTTAATGGGAGCGGGTTTTATTCCATCTACGCCAGGGGCTACATTATTTTTTATATTATTTATAAGACCTTCTACTTCTTGTGGGGTGGTTGGCGATAACATTATCGAATTGGCTATAGAATGCGTGGTCATCATGTCGCTGTGTAAGGGCTCATTGTCGAATTCTAAAGTTGCACCAACATTTACGAAATACACGTTCATCGAATTACATAGTTCTATACTGCTCACATAATTCTCATCAATATTCACGTGATTTATAACCTGGAAATGCCTATGCTTATTTGTTAAAGTGTTTACGGCTTCCCATGTCTTTTTGGGGTCACCCTGAACAAGATAAAACAGCTGTTTGTAGTATAATTGATTGACATTTCTTTAAATGAGAGGTTAGTTTCTTTCTATATTTCTTAAATGCAGCAAAAAGATCTTGGTCTCAACACTTAAGACAGTCATGGTACATTTTATTTTTTTTAACGCGTATGTATAAATCGGGTGTCATCCTAGGTTTGCAAAATTTGTTTCTCCGTTTATTAACTTGTCTCAGCGGGAAAGCTCTGTCGTAACAATGCTGAAATTTTTTTAGAAAACTGGCGTACGCAAGATTCGGGTTCTCTTCAAAATATTCACTGTTCCAGTCCGTGACAGAAATGTTGTCGCGAAACCTTCTCAACGAGTCTTCATCTATTTTCCTGTCACTCAAAGTTTTATTGTAAGTGGCACCTTTCTTTCTATGAAGAGTCGAGAGACAAAAAATAGGAAAGTGGTCGCTGAGATCATGTTCGAAAACACCTAATGAGACCTCATTAGTGTTTAGTTTTAGTGTAGAGCTACACCATTCCGAAGTCACTCTGGTAGGCAGTGTCACCGTATTTATACACCCACAAGCAGCCAAGACATTTTTTTTTATTTCAATAGAGTCACTTTCATTTCCAAGGAGATCTATGTTTACGTCACCCGTAACAAAAAATGGGTTAGCAGTCGAACCGAGAAAACCAAGAAGGTCTTCAAAAATCGAGAGAAAAACAGACTTACTTCCCGCGGGGGGCCTATACACAACAACAATAAGGACGCTTCCAGCATGAACGACAAGACACTCTACATTTGTGGTGATCATAGAAAACTCATCAAGTACATATCATGATATATCATCACTAAGGTAAATGGCAACAGCACCTCCTCCCCCGCAGGGGGCACCTGTGAAAGCAGTTGTTTGTTGAGTGGCGTCTCCACGGAACCCGAGCCCCGCAGGGGGCGCCTGCACCTTAGGTGCTTGGTGCTTGGTGAGTAGCGTCACCACGGACCCCAGCCACATCGGCGACACCACAGACCCTGAGTAAAAAGTGGCTAAGACCCACCCACGTCAGGCTGTGCGTGGCGAGCCCGTGTCCGGGGAAAAGGGCATCCTGGTGGTTGAGCCGCACCCGGGGTAGGTTTGGACCCTTCGGGGCCCCCAGGGTGAGGCAATACACCACTTCGCCCCCGCTTCTCGTAGACGGGAGTCCTGGTAAGGCCCGGCGAGGATGATTCAGCCTAGTCGCCATTTCTTCCCTCTCTCTTCTCCCCTTTCTCCCCTTACCCCTCCCTCACTTTCGTCTTCTTTGGTGGCAAGGGCCAACCTTGTGTGGTGGCAGATACCCTTATCCTAAACACACTTGGGTATAGCACCTGGGCAAGTGCTAGTAGATCAGCGGTTCCAGTAAAGCCCACTTTGTTATGGGCTGCTGACTACTCCCTAAGTTGGCCTCGATGGTGGGCGGCACACCGCAGGTGCTGAAATCCTTTTCCCATTCATATGGGTACCAGAATTAAATCTTTCCTTGATCGGGCCCCGAAAATGGTCCGGACCGAAGAGACAACATCAACAAAGCCTACCTTGCCAGTCATGAATTTCCCAAAATGTATAGTAATGCACTCGAAAAACGAAGATCAACCACTTGAAAAGCTTTCCCTGTTCTTGGTCGCAAAGACCCTAGAAACAGTGATAGGAAAATCTTTTAAAGCCAAAAAAACTTCCATCTGGCGACCTGCTTGTGGAGGTCACAAATGCTGAGCAGAGCAAAGCACTTCTTGCACTCAACCAAGTAAGAGATTACAAAGTATCAGTGACTCCACATCACTCACTAAACAGCACGCAGGGTGTCATCTCTGAAGATGATCTCCTTGGAATATCAACCGACGAGACACTTGAGGGACTTCAAGATCAAGAGGTGGTCGCTGTGCGACGTATCACTATCCGTCGCGACGGTGAAGAACGGGACACAAAACACATTGTGCTAACGTTCAACTCGACAACGCTCCCCTCCACAGTTAAAGCCGGGTATCTCAACTGCAAAGTTCGCCCCTACGTCCCCAATCCAAGGCGTTGCTTCCGCTGCCAGCGCTTTGGACATGGGTCTTTAAGCTGCAGAGGAAAAGCCACCTGTGCAAAATGTGCAAGCACTGACCACCCTTCCGACAACTGTGGCAGCAATACCCATCTTTGCGTCAACTGCCAAGGAACACACCCAGCATATTTTCGCAGCTGTCCCCTGTGGAAGAGAGAGAAGGAAATTCTCTCACTAAAGGCCAAAGAAAATATTTCTTACCCAGAGGCACGGAAAAGATATTCATTTATTTCTCAAGGATCTTATGCCGAGACCACGCTCAGGGGACCGGTGCGGTCGACGGCGTCAACGGGAACGCAGACGTCAACGGACGACCTGCGTCCCCCCCCCCCCCCTCAGTCCCCCTCAACCTCATCTGGAATGGCACAAACCACTTCAACCCCAAGACGAAATGTGGATCCTATCGCTTCGGGGTCCATTCAAGCGCAGGGTTCTTCAATTCCTGCGCCACCCTAAACCCAGGTGCCTCGAGCTCGGGGACCTCCTCCTCGTCCCTCTGAAGGCGCCCGAAAACCTGGTGAGCCGTCGGGGTCACAGGCCCTTAGGGGTCGGCCAGAGACGGCCCCCGATGAGCCGATGGACGAGAGCGGGCCCAACTCCAAGGACGACAGGCCCTACTCAAGCTCGGAGTCCTTACCTTTGACCTCCTGTGGTAACACAGATAGGCCGAAGAACACATCTAAAAAGAAAAATGCACCCCGCATCAAAATTGATTTTTAGGTCTAGATGCATGGTCTCTCTTCTAATTCATGCATAATGGCAGCGTTCCTGCAGTGGAACTGTCGAGGATTGCTTCAAAACTACGACGACTTGTACTCTCTGTTAGACCAGCATCACCCTATAGCATTTTGTCTTCAGGAAACGCACTTAAACAATAGTCACTCTAATATCCTAAGGTGCTTTCAGGTTTTTCGCAGGGACAGAACTCTTGCGTCGCACAGTTCTGGTGGAGTAGCTATAGTTGTCCAGCCGTCTACCCCATGTGTTGAGGTTCCTTTGAATACCACTCTGGAAGCCGTGGCAGTTCGTGTTCTGATAGAGCGTTTAATAACCGTCTGTTCACTTTACATTCCGCCAAGCTATCTTGTATCCCGCGAAGAGCTTGAATCACTTCACGACCAATTACCCCAACCTGCCCTAATTCTGTCTGACTTCAACGCTCATAATCCTCTTTGGGGTAGTAGAAGACGAGATACACGTGGCTCGATGATGGAGCGTTTTCTTTCCTCGACAGCTATATGCTTGCTGAACAAAGCAGAGTCTACATATTTCAGTGCCCCAACTCATTTTTTTACATCTATTGATCTGTCTCTTTGCGATCCAACATTATTTCCTTTGTTTTCATGGGCTGTCGACCCTAACCCCTATGGGAGCGATCACTTTCCTACCATTCTTAACCGACTAAATCCACCTGTTACAGTGCCTACACGAACTCCCCGTTGGAAGTTTGAGGAAGCAAACTGGTCTGTCTTCAGCCAGGCAACCCAGCTCGCTAGTACATCGCTTAACAAACTGTCTATCGATGAAGTCACCAATTTGCTTCGCGCCCACATCCTCAATGCTGCAATTTTAGCTATCCCTATGACTTCATCTCGCTTACCCCGCCGTCCTAAACCATGGTGGAATGCCGACTGTGAAAAATCAAGAAAAAAGCAGAACAGAGCATGGGTCATATTTAGACGTTACCCAACAGTGACTAATCTCATCAGTTTCAAGCGGATGAAGGCTCATGCGAGATACATCCGCCGCGCCTCACAGCGTCAAAGTTTCCAAGGTTATGCTTCATCTATTAACAGCACCGCCACCACCAAGGAAGTATGGGATAGAGTACATAAAGTCAATGGGCATTACCGGGCTTACTCAGTACCGCTTCTTTCCGAAAACGAACTGTGCCCTGAGAGCCTAGAAGAACAGGCAGATCTCATTGGGAAACTCTTTGAACGTGTTTCTAGCTCTCAGAATTGTTCATCTGCTTTTCTGAAACACAAGATACAAGCAGAACTCCAATCCGTGCGGACATCCGGCGGAGCTCGAGAAGCATACAACTTACCTCTCACACTGAATGAACTGGAACGGGTACTTCATGAAACTAAACCTACGTCTGCTGGACCAGATGGAATTCACTACCATATGCTTACTCACCTTCACACTTCAACACTCGACATAATTTTGTATTTGTTTAATCGCATTTGGCAGGAGAGTTCATTTCCATCGTCTTGGAGAGTGGCAACCGTCATTCCTTTCCTAAAGCCTGGAAAGGATGCATCGTGTGCATCCAGTTACCGCCCAATAGCGCTAACAAGCTGTCTTAGCAAACCTCTGGAGAGAATGCTCAACAAGCGACTTATGTACTTTTTAGAAAAAGAAAATATTCTTGATAAATATCAGTGTGGCTTCCGTTCGTCACGATCTACATTGGGCCATCTTGTCCGCTTGGAGTCTACCTTCCGTGAGGCCTTCGTAAATAAACAGTACTGCCTCTCTGTCTTTTTCGATTTTGAAAAGGCTTACGACACTGCCTGGCGGCACGGCATCCTACAAGATGTGTATAGCTCTGGCATTCGAGGCAGGATGCTAGCATTCGTAAAGAGCTATTTGGCGATACGTACCTTTCGGGTCAAATTAGGCACTACCTACAAACGACAAAGTGAGTCAATATGCACGTTGGAGAGACTCACATGACAACATATTATCAGAGTGCTCGTCTGCACAGATTTCTCACACACCTTCACTCCGTCTCTCTGATTGGCTCGACGGGGCTGTGGCGATTGCCCTTTTTCAAGTTACGGTGATACAAAGTATAGGCAGGCCATATTTTTGAAAAAAGTCTATTGAAGAGACCGAAAGGATGTGTCAACATTGTTCAGCAAGACTGCTCTTCGGGCAAGGGATGAACACAAATATGTTTTTTGTTGTCCAGGTAATTATAACAAGTAAATAAATGACCGACTAATACAATGCACTCTTGATGAAAAAACGCATTGCTGCAATGAATCCTACGAAAGAGAAAAATGTGCAGTTAATTCATGCATACACCAAGAGGGCTGTTCTTATAGCAAGTTGAATAGCTTTGAAGCAGGTGCCTGCAACGGCTTATTCATCCCCACACTCAATAAAATGTCATCCTCGCAGCTGAAAATAAGTGTGCGCTTCGCACTCACAAAAAAAGGATAAAAGCGATCGAATGCGGAATCGTCGATTAGCACAAAACGTAAATATCGCAGGAGCTTCTTCGCTAAAAGTTGGCTGTGCTTATGCAGTTACCTAAGGCTGAAACAAATTCGCGTAGGCCTTACGTCCGACGCATACATTTCGCGTCAATTCTCAGACATTCCAACGTTCAAACAAAGCTAAGAGAATGCGAAAATGGCATTCTAAAAGCACTCAAAGTTCTGTCGATCCTCGAACACGTCCGGGAATCCGAGCACCGGTACGGCGATACGGCTCATGCTGTCTCACATGCGTTAATATCCAGGTGACCAAAAGCGATCTTGCGCAAAAAGGATATAAAGTCTCATTCCTTCATGTTTTCACGTTATACTTATATATTTATAAGTATAACGTTATATTCCGAAGTCGTCGGAAAGCAGCTGCACAACACGGCTACCGCGCACCGAACAAACTCGCATCCGCCAGCTCTGGGTGCTGCCGTCTTACGGATGACGTCAAGGTTCTTGTGAGGTCACGTGACGAGGGGTGACCTTTGCGTACAACATGGCGGCAACCGGCGGGGGGGGGGGTGCCACTTCCGAACTTCAGGTTTATCACTCTAAAGGCTGGTTCACGCACTTGCAACGATTACGTTCGCATGCAACCGAAACGATCGTAACGACAAAAACACCGCAACAACTGTGGCTTGTGGATTGCTTCGCGAAGCTACCCCTTGCATCACTTGCCATGCTGTGTTCGGCGAACGCTTGTCCCGGTGACTTTGTCGTTACGGTCGTTTCGTTTGCAAGCGAACGCAACCAACGCATATGTGTGAACCAGCCATAAAGGGGCTATGCAACAATTTTTTTACTTTGCGCAAATACCACTTAGAACGGATCCCTGACGTTAATGACCTATGAAACACGCCTTCGTTTTTCACCCCACGCATTAGAAGTCCCAGAAAAAAATTAAAGAAAAACGAGCAGCGTTCACGCCCTCAACTCGCAGCCAGAACAAGCGGCCACGTGATCTGGAGCCGATTATATGCCGCCAATGTTGATCATAGCCACGCGCTGGGGTTGGCAAAGCACAGGACACGCGCTGAGTTCCAGACATTGTTATGGCTCGGCTATTGTCGTCGTTGCAGCGATTGGACACGGGCCACTACTCGAATGCTTCTCGAGCTATCAATTATCACGAGCCCAAATCGAGTGCCCACGCAATGCTCGGGTCCAATCTATGAACCACATTCAAATATCGTCACATGGGTGTACTGCGATCCCCACGTTACGTCATCGAATTTTGCAAAGGAGAGATTTAATGAAAATGATCACTTTTGTCCTTGAAATTACACCGCAACAAAGGAGTTTCTTGGCCAGTGGCATTGCGTGCGAGTATCCTTGAGCCCCACTAGTGCCAGTAAGCTCGTGTAAAGTGAAAAACATTCCAATTGAATATCGTTGCACAGCTCCTTTAAGTCCCTCTACCTCGTTGGTCTGGCCGCGCCTTTTTTCTCTCCGAACCCGCGCCTCGCGACTCGAGATGCGCTGCCGCTGGCACCGGGAAGTCGGTAGACCGTGAGAACGCGCGAGAGACGTGAGCCCGCGAGATGTTTCGCTTCTGGGAGTACGTCGCGGCGCGAGATTCGTGCCGCGTTCGTGCGCGCGAGGCTTTCTTTTCTTTCTTTGTGGAACCTCGTTTTGTAATGTGGTCAAGCATGGGTTTTCGTCATTACCACAGCACCTGCTGTGCCAAGTGGGGAAACAATAACTGCCGAAAGCCGGGACACTAATGGTTTCGAGGTTTCGAGTTCCAATGGACGTGAGGTACTCTCTTTTGGTCTTCTCCTCTAGCTCAAGTTTCTGATTAAATGTTTGCAACAGAACATAACTGTCACAGTGGTAGTGAGCATTAATTGTTTAATTTTGGCAATGACTGCAATGGTTTCAAATCACAAAACCAAATCCTATCATTGTTTTGGATCCCCCTTGTCCACTCGCCGCAAGAAATATGTCATTGTCAAATAACTGGCGACTTCTATGTAATATCAGAATCGAGCCCATATGCTCACTTCACAAGATGGTAAACTTTTTGCAGTGAGCTTTTTATTTGGGATTGTTGTCAGCGATTCACGCGTCTGTTCGCGAGCAGTGAAAATGAGCCTAAACATTTTTCGATTAACTGAAGATGAGCGATGGAGTGATTGGTTTCTCGTTTCGTTTAGCAGTGACGCACTCCTAAATTTAAGTGATAATATTAAAAACTAATACAGGTTCTCGATGAAGACTTAATACCAAAAAGCTGAGCTTCTGTTCTTCATAACCTCATTGCTTAGTTTCCTTTAGTGCAAGACCCCGTCGTCGGTCTTTCGTTCTGCTTACTTATATAATCAAATGTAAAATGATTGTCAATTTAGCGTGGAAGCCTTTAACTCAAGAAGAAGAAAAAAACAGAGTAGACACGAGTATTTATTGTCGGAGTGTTGAACTTGAAGTACCATTTTTAAGAGGTACAGAAAATCCTCGCTGTTTCCATGTGACCATGTCAGGCACGTAAAGGCCAATCAAGCAAGACATTTATTTTTTTCTTCTAGGCTCTACACCTGTGGCTGAACGGCGCAAGGCTTGTGAGTATACGCCAAGAAGCTCGAAAAGGATCACGAATCTACAGAGAGTTTATATAAATTTAGCGAAGTGTTTCTGCAAGGACTCATATCATCACCTTCGTCTCACGTAAACTTAACGTTTTATCCTGTTTTGTTGTTCATTTCTTTAATTCTTGTGTGAAAAATAGTGAGACATTTCTTCTGTATTTTCTGCTGCCTGTTGAATAAAAATGAACGCAAAAGAACAAGCATTGCATATTTTTTTGTATGTGTCACTTTGCTGCTTTGCTAGGTTTCTGCTACTTTGCTGCTAGTCTCGCTTTTCAGTGCTGGCTTGTGTGAGTTTCAACACACATTTACTAGCATTGAAACGCGAAAAGCAGCCGCAAAGCAGTAGAACCTAGCAAAGCAACACGCAAACTGGGCAAAAAAAAAAAGCTACAATATATATTTTCTTAAATCTAGGTGGCGCAAGCTACCGCCCATATATCCAAGCACAATGGCGCTGCCATGCGGTTTTGGTTTTGGTTTCGCTGTGCCGCCATGTTGATTTTCGTACAGCCTCCGGATACCAGGGGATTCAAATGGCGCTGCGGACTTCCAGGTATTACCAATTCGCGTTCCATGGGCGGTACAGGAAGTTGCACTCCTCTGGCTAGGTGACGAGCTAAGTCGGAAGGTGGTGTCATTTTCGGGTGCGAATATTTCTTGTTCTTCAACAGAATGTCTTTCGAGGTGTTCCGTGCTTCTAATCCACGATTTGCAAAATAGTGCGCGCCACCTATAGGCCTCCTGCGCTGAAGCTTCGAACAAACTGTAGCGCCCTCCTTTTGGGTAGTACAAGCTCAACTGATTGAGCCTCGCACTACTTATGGCACGTTGGTTGAGCATTTTTAATTTTCTCTTGTGCTGAAGAATGAAAAAACACCTTTGGACGCAAGAAATCGGCCAGACTCAACGCCGCAAGACAATCAAAAGTGCCAAATTCATGACACCACCGCTAGGGTACGCGTCTCTTATCTCTGGGTGGTGACGTCAAAACACCTGTGAAGCGACGCTTTAATATTTCTTTTTCTTTGTCATGTCTACTTTGGAACACGCGGAACGGCTGTTCTTGGCTCACGCGCTTAGCGTCTTATACCCTGTTTCACACTTAGCGTGCAACGCTGTCAAAGCTACTGGCGCGAGCGCGTGGCTTCATCTATGGTTTTGTTTGCGCGAGAACGCGTGCAAATGATCAACGAGGTCAAGCCCCACGCTCGCGCCAGTAGCTTTGACAGCGTTGCACGCTAAGTATGAAACAGAGTATAGCTTTGACGGCGTTCGTATTTTTGTTGTTTCTTTTTATTTTCATCGTGATCTCGCGCTCGGCACCAGAGCTGGCACGCTTCTGCATGCGTGGCAGTTTGAGACGCTAAAGTCTGTACTACCCAAAACAATGCCTTTTCGCAGCACCCCCTGGGCAACGCAGGAGGCCCATCGAGCAACGCCGGAAACTTCGAAAATGTTGGGTGTGAGGCTGGAAAGTGGTTGGAATACAACTAGGCTTCGCGATGCATGGTTTGGCTTGATACATGTGGGGTGTAAAGTTCGTGCGCGCAGTCTGTTCCAAGCGTTGCCCCAAGACCCAGATTGAATAGTGTGGAAAATTCCCTCAGGAGCGTACTAAAACGACGTACCCGTGACAAAATATGTGCTGCAGATCCGTCAGTGCTCGTTCGGCTGCCATGGTGAGCCGTCCATGTTCCTTCTCTTCACGACAGCTATCCAAGCCTATCTTAGCAGGACACAGCCTGCTGCAGACGGAAATCTAAAAAAAAAAGCTTGGCGTTCTCTTTACCATAAAAGAAATTCGCGCAACCATACGAAAGTCGGTGCGCCGGCATGGCGACAAACAAAAGCGACTCACGAGCTTTCTTCGTCCTCGCTCATGGTGTCTTCGCTTCCGCGCCTCTTTCGCAGCCTAGGAATAGCCGTCACGCCTATTTGTTTTCCAACCAAACGGGGGGCGCTAGCAACACGCTCTGCTCGCGCATGCGCAGCTGCTTTTTTTGCAAATTGTAGATTGACGTTGGACTTGGCAAGCATAATGACAGATCTGACTGGCTGCCCACCCGGCTACACAGGACTGGGTGCTTAGTTGCGCATCTGGTCTGTCGTCTGTGAAGTACTTCGCGCTCTACGTGCAGTTGTCACAATGGTCTGTTGAGGCGTCAGTTGCAATTTTGAAGCCAGACTTAGATAGCTCTTCAAGTTTAATTTTAATGCTGCAGTAATGTAATTAATCATGTTTGTTCAGTCTTTGGGAAGCGGAAGCAGGATTTTCCACCAAATCGCAAAAACTTGTTTTTGCAATGGTAAGCAGCACATGGCTTGCCTGCCATCTCCAAGTGTGCGCTGGTGTATGCTCGAAGGCGTCCGGTTGGTCAACAAGCGATGACCCATAGCAGACTTGCCCACGTACAAAAATAAAATCCGTATCGAAATGTATAACGAGTGTAGGAGCCACTCCGAGAGATGAAAGGAAGGTTTCTTCTTTTTCTAAGCTCGCTGCGCGCGCTTCCTGATGCGCAAGAAATAAAAACGAACAGTTTGAGCCATAACACCTTGGAACTCGGACGTTTTTTTCTACAAACTGGTGCCCCGAATCCGAAGGCCCCCCGCCGCCACCTACAACAACCGCAGTCGGCATGCAGAACCTGGCGCAAGACAGTAGGGAGTTTCAAAATAACGTACGCAATTTTAGCGCACGCTAGCGCTAAATTCAGCGCTTGTATTAGCGCACACGACACAAAAGAGTTTTAGAATAGCGTTTCTCCGTCGCGACGCAGAAGCCCAAGCATCTCGCGCTTGCGACGCCAAAAAGATAAAGTCACAATTTTTATTTCACACACGAAATGCTGTAACTTTAGAAAAAAAAACGAGTTTTTTGGTTCAGAGTATCATTTTAGATTTATTTAAACATGAGAATGCGACGCGAGCGGTTGACCGGTCATGTCCGCTTGCGTCGCCTCGGCAAGAGAGGTCTCGTGTACTGACCTTCGCACATCGTATTTTCGCCGAGAAATGTTCGCGCGTCGCAAGCATCAAGTTGCCGGTGATCGCTGCCAAACCGAGTACACTGTCGTTCCTTAATGAAAATCGCAGTCGCGAGGATGCCGCCGACGTCGCATTCACGACGCCGCCAAAGCAGCCGCCGACATAATCCTGGAAGCCGCCATTTTTTTAACTCTGCTCGTCTTGGCTTTAGCCAACTTTTCATCACGAATCCTCCTTGGAAAAGTGCAAAGGCTCTTTGCGTTCGCACGCTATTTTCGAGAAATAGCGCACGCTAAAATTGCGTACGCAAAGCGCAAAACTTGGTTTGCGTTCGGAGCATCCACAGTGGCGACGACGCTATTCCTTGCGTTCGTAAAGCTTTAGCGTGCGCTATTCTAAAACTCTCTAGTGCAACTACCGGCGACGGCGCGCCTCTTCGTTCCCCCGACGCTGCCCTCACGGCCGTTCAGCTCCGGCTTCCGCCCTTTTGACCAAAAAAAACGAGAGTCCGGATAAAGTAAGTCGAGGCTCAGTGTCACCTCCACCGTATAACATCCCAGCTGGCTGGGTTCTACCATGTCGTCGCCTCCCTCCCTCCGACCGTTGCCGATGAGCTCTACGACATTCTGTCCCGGCCTCCCTCTGACGACACCTACGACCGCCTGAAGGGTCGTCCTCCTCGAGCGGACGACAACATCGGAGCGCACGAGTATACAGCAGCTGCTCACAGATCAGGAGCTTTGAGACCGCAGACCATCTCAACTTATTCACCAGTGCGGCAGTTGCTCGGTCAGAAAGCCTCCGGCTACCAGCACCCTATTCTGTGAGAGTTATTTCTCCAAAACCTTCCACAAGGAATGAGCATGGTTCTGGCAGCTGCGGACGACATGCTGCTAGACCTTCTGGCGATGCTTGCGGACCGCACCGCTGAGCTCGCTTCACCGTCCATCGCGACTGTCGCACCTCACGAATCGCCTGCCCGGGAAACAGCCCTTACAAGACTCGAGGCGCGCATGGAACAGCTATCCTGCGCTGTTGCCACTGTGAGGCCGTCGAACGAGACACCTTCCCGACCAACGAGACCAGATATGTCTTAGATCCGTTCATCCTCGTGACGCGTCTCACGGTCAACCGACGAATCGCTGTGCTGGTACCACAGGCGGTATGCAGAACGCGCCACGCGCTGTTAATAACCATGCTCCTGGTCGGGAAAAACCACGGCCCGTCACTAACAGAGGCAAGTGACTACGGCCAACACCCAAGCTGCTTTTTGACATTGTTTATAAGATATCTGGCCAACGCTTTTTGTTTGACACGGGGGCCGAGTTTAGCGTCCTGCCAGCGTCACAACTTGACCATCATCAGGCGCAGCACACTAGACCCCTACGAGCAGTCAACAGCTCTGCCATCGCCATCTCCGGCCACAAATCTTTTACAATCGGCATTGGACTGCGATGACTTTTGCGCTGGGTCTTCATTGTTGCAGATCTTCGCGAGGCCATCCTAGGAGCGGACGTTTTGGCGAACTTTGGCCTGACCGTTAAGATGCGTGGCAGAAGCCTCACGAATGCTACGACATCGTTCACCACTCAGGGTATTCGGTCACCGTTAGAAGCTTCACCGATGCGTCCCTTGGAAGCGTCTTCAAGATATGAAGCCACCCTCGAAGAATTCCCTGCTATAACCCGACCGTACAACACAGAGGTACCAGCCAAGCACGCTATGACACATCACATCATTACCAACGGCCCTCCAGTCTCTGCGAGGCCTCGCGGACTCTTCGGCGAGCGACTTAACATCGCGTGCAAGAAATTCTAACACATGCTGGAGCTTGGCACCATCCGCCCCTCCTCCAGCAATTGCGTGTCGCCTCTTCACAGGGTCCCTAAGAAAGATCCAAACTACTGGAGGCCATGCGTTGATTATCGAGCCTTGAATGCGTGCACGGTAGCTCACCGGTATCCTTTACCACACATACACGATTTCTCCGCTGGCCTAGCTGGCACCAACATCTACATCAAAGTAGACCTGATTAAAACCTACCACCAGATTCCAGTCGAGCCAGCGGATGTGCCCTATGTGCCCAAAGCCGCCATCACGACTCCGTTCGGACTCTTTGAGTACGTGCGGATGCCCTTCGGCCTCCGAATCTCCACACAGACGTTCCAGCACCTTATATACAAAGTCACCAGAGGCCTTTATTTCATCTTCGCTTATGTTGATGATATTCTCGTGGCCAGAATGTCTCCGGAAGAACACGAGCAACATCTGCGAATTTGGTTTGACCGGCTGCAGAAGTACGGCCTCGTCAGCAACGCGAAGAATTACGTTTCCACTGTCGGCGCGCTGGACTTTCTAGGCCACCGCATAACACCGTTGGCATCGTACCACTCGAAGAAAAAGTCCGGGCGATCCGCGATTCCCTTCAACCTACCTCGCTTCGCAGGCTTCGCAAGTCTCTCGAGCTAGTAAATTTCCAGCGTCAATTTATGCCCCACTGTGCGGAGATTCTACAGCCTATGACGCATTTGCTGAAGAGCAGGAAAGCGCCATCATCGTGACTTAAATGAACTGATGAAGTTCCAAAAGCTTTTTACGCCATAAAGGAAGCCTTGGTTAACGCAACCTTGCTTGTCCACCCACGAACTGAGGCTGCTTCCCGTCATATGACCGACGCCTCCAGTACAGCTTTAGGTGCTGTACTACAGCAGATTCTCGACGGCAAGTGGAGGATACTAGGTTATTTTCTCCCTGAAACTGAAACCTGCGGAAACGCGATATAGTACGTTCGGACGGGAAGGGCAACACGAGAGCGCACGACCGCAGAGCGCCGACGGGAGAGCGCGCGACAGGAGAGCGCCGCCACACGAGAGCGCACGACAGCAGAGCGCCGCGACACCAGAGCGCACGACGGTAGGGCGCCGCAACACGAGAGCGCGTGCATAGCCTCCGAGATCCCGAAGCGCGCGGCGCGAACGCTTCTCCGGTCGTCCCATTCGTGCGGAGAGGCCGTGATCGGAAAAAAGAGAAGGAGGCGGCGTCTCTCCGCCGGGAGGCGCTCCCAGCCCAGTCATCGACAGCATGGCGCCAGGCAGAAGAGTTCAAGAAAAAGTCTTGTTGCGTCGAGTTACTGAAACTTCTACTTATACCTGTTTTCACCTCAAGAACCGAAGTAAAACACCTCCGGCTCCTCGCGGAGCATTACTAATTTCCCACTTCATGTGGATAATTAAGACATATGCAGGTAAATTTTAGATTAGACATATGTTATCTTACCAAGACGCACACTTTCGAAACGCCAAAAGCGTCGCTTTTTCCTCCGACAATTAAATCACTTAAGAACTAGTTCGCGCCGCGTATGAAAAATGCGCAAAACTTGTTTTTTTCTTGAGGTGAAAACGGGTATTGAAATTTCTGTGTATTGGGTTAAAACGATGAATAGATGCTCTGGGGACGTAGATAGACAATTTGGGATGCCTATTTAATTATTTAATTTGAGATATTCATCTGGACATGTTGCGGCTAGCGCTACAAGCGCGACTTTTGATATATTTGATTGCAATCTGTAGCACGCATAAAACTCCAGAAACAAATTAGCTCCGCACATAAAAAATTCGGACTTCCCTGAATAAAAATAATCACGCTTTGTTTTCTTTTTTTTTTAAACTTCGAACACCGTTTGGTGTAGCTTATTGAGCCTGAGCACGAGGTTTGATACTATTAGCGGCGAGATGTTTCGGTGGCGCCCTCGTTTGGTTACCTTTCGTGACGTCATTACCTTGCGACCAACAAGTGTGATGGTGTTTGTAATGCGCATGGTGGAAGCCTGAAATCATAGCGCTCTCAAAGCAACACGGTCAACACCGTCAAAATTGAAGTTCTTACATTCCTCTTATTTCCGTCGATGAGACATCCTTTGCTGACGTCATTGTCAGCATTCGGCCAATTGTGGTGGGCCGACCACAGCGACGCTTTCGATCGATCACATCGCCAATATCGTAAAGTCCGTGTTGTCCTTGTTTTAATGTTTTTAATATTTATTACGCAATTTTCGCGGGTCGCATTGCAGTGTTTGCTTCTACTAGAATTTTTTGAAGCCAAGGTCACACTGCTATACATTATACACAAGACAGTCTGCAGATATCAGTCACCACGAGATATATGGTTCAAATGCCGCGTGCCTAACATTTAGCCACCGAGTAAACGAAAAAAAATCAAGTTTACGGCTCTTCGACTCTCATAGCCAAACAAAGTTTTTTCTAAAAGATAAATTCGGTACCCTGCTTCTTCAGACGCCGCGAGCAGCACAACGAAGCATGCATCTACGGCTTTGGCATTTGACGAGAGTCAATGTTTGGCTTGCATCTCCATCTTTTCTTCTCACAAAACAACAACCACTCACGTTCCCTTAAATTTTTTAAAAACTATTAGTGGTGCTGCGTTCATTCACGGTGTGATTATAAACGAACCACCGCCAATGTCTGCTCCGAGAGTGACTCAATCCATAACTCTAAAATTACCCAGATAGATGATGTCACGCGACTACTCCCGTAGTCACGTAATATCATAACATCATGTGACACCATGATGTCAAGTAAAATTGTGACGTCACAAGACATTATGAAGTCATGTGACTCTGACGTCACGATGTCAAGTGTCAACACGAAGAGACCATAGCAGCTATCCCTGTAACAACGCACAACATGTCAAATTGGCTTTGTAGAAAGCTGTTTAGGAGGATGAAGGAAAAGCGGTCTGGCATCCTGAACAAAGCAAGCTTTCCTTTTTTTTCTCCCCCCCCCCCTCCTCCCCCCCCCTACCCATATCGGCAGATCTCCTTCCTCTACGTATCATGACTGCACTGCGTCCGCAAAGAAAGAAATCTATATGGCTAGCGCGTGTGTTTATAGTTTTAAAACATACCTTGCTTTCAATCCATGTCCAGGGTTACCAGGTAATAGCCCAATGGGGCTACTTTTTAATGCATTTGGCGTCGAAATTTGGCGGCTGGCTATGTGACTATTTTTGGGGTATTACAAACCCTAACACGGCCCTATTTTGTTTTTGCATGGTTTAGAGTAGATGTCTAAAATACACTTCAGAATGGACATAAAGCGACAGTCCACTCATCCTGGATTCCCAGTTTCAGGGATTTTCTGCGTGAAGAAGCCTGGGCGTGACGCTAGAAGCTATTAGTTAAGTGAGCTACCGTTACCTAGATTCAGCTCCGAAGACATCGATCTTGTGCTTCCTAGTGGCGTCTCTTATATCCTACAGGAAGCACCTCATCCGAGGAAAAATAATACTAAAGGCAACTCAAGACATCCTGCAGAATTTAATGTCACCCGAAAACGAGTGTTGTACCGGATATAACAAAGGAGGCTTTTCTGCGAAATATAGAAGTTTCTTAAAGCACAATGAGCCGTAACAAAAGACTGCAGATTCGGAACAATTAATATTCTGAACAAGGTCAAGATCGTTGCTCAGGAGCAGCCCTGTTTCCGTTGCTCTCCGAGCTTGCCATCGCGCTTCCGACACTGCCCAGGTCGAATACCACCTTGGAGACGGATTATTCAGTCACGTGTCCCTGACAATGTCGGGGCTAAGGAACAACATGGCCCTTTTAACTATTCAAAACGTCCTCTGTGTAAAGTTTGCTTTCCTTGGGGAGAGGAGTGCTGTAAGGACATCAACCCGATTGAAGACGTTTTTGCCCGTTTTGACACGGAAACCATGTATGAGGCGACTAAGCCTGGCACCCCTATTGAAAATAATTCTAAAGGGCCCATCAGCCTTGAAGGATTATGGAACCTCACAGGCCTTCAAAACCCTTCAAAGATACCCTACTGGAAAACCCTTCAGGTATACCCCGCAGAAAAACCCTCCAGCCCCACAGCCCTTCAACCCGTCAGCCCAATGCTCTTAGCCCATCAACCCTTTAGACGTCCAAACGACTGTGAACCATAGACAAAAATGCAGTTCAAATCGTTATTGGAAATTTATTGCGGACGTTGAGTTTTACATGCATATTAGGGAGTTTTCGAAGACCGCGTTTCCCGCTCCGCTAAGCCCTCCGCAACGAAGCAGCCGCTACTGCGCCGGCGCGCCCATGGCCTTGACTGTAGAGTTCCGGCTAGCGTAGCTGGCTGCGGAGAGCGTTGCTGAACAGTTGAAACGATCTACGAAAACTCCCTATTGAAACTCAAAAAGTCGATAAAAAGCAACGCTTGTTCAAACCCGAGCGCAAGCAACTGTAGACGAAAGAGATCATATCAAATAGGAACAACTGTCTTCTTTATCACAACGAAAAATATCTTTCAAAGTACTGACAATGCCGCTGGGTAAATTCCCTATGTACGGTAGTTAAGCTAATAAAACCTAGCAGGTGCACCTCACGGACACATACAGAGTCTCAGTAAGCACATGTAGCGAAAACCACAAACTCCAAAGCAGCACCCGTCACCGCTGTGAAATCCTGAGCACAGTCACAGTTTCGTCCATGATGCAGTCGGGGCGGCGTCTTCGGCGTATTTTTCGCTTGCTGGATGCTTCTCAAGCCGGACGGACGAAGAGGCGTAAGGAACAAGGCGAGACAACGGCCGTCGTCCACCGTCTCAGGACCCACAGTGCCATGATCCCGGTGCACAGGTACTACACGGTGTGAAACGCTGATCCCGCCTGCCAGGCTTGCGGTGAGTAGGCCGACACCGGCCACCATCTCCTTGAATGCGCTGAACACGATGGCGCTCGAGCAGTGCTGAAGGCGGCCAACTCCGAACTGGGGTTCACCTGCGGAACCAAGAAAGAAACTGCACGGATCAAAACAGACGAAGGGGCGAACCCTCAAAGCCATGCTCACATTTCTGGAGGAAACCGGTCCGTTCCAGATATCCACGGCGGTAAGAAGCAAACCGCCCACGAGTTGAAAGAAAATGGCTATAGCGGCATCCTGGCTTCCTCACACCACTCTCTCCCGCCGACCACTGGAGACGCGTGTTGCCCGGCTCTGGTGGTTCGGCACCCTCTCCCCATTGCCGGGCGGAGAGAAGCGTAGTGTGTGATGTGTAGGCGTTGTAAAAGAGGGGGGGAGGGCAGTTTGAGTTGCCTGTTCGTGTTTTTGACGATGACGAAAAAAAGATAACGCCCGACTCTGGGGAAAAGACAAATGGTTCTGTTTATTTTCTCCTTTTGGGGGACCGTCCCCCGCGGAGGAACCGGTTCCCGGGACGAGTCGCTGCCGCTTCGCCTTCACAGTCTCCCCAGAGGCCCTGTTCTTGGGCAACGCGCTGCTCTCGGCTTGCCCTTTTTTATTATTATTTGTGCTACAAGCAAAGGTTGTTCGCCTCAAAACGCCGCTCGGCCAACAACACTCGGCCCGCGCCTGGTCAATTCTCCAGATGGGGCGATCGCCCGCAGTGGCCTCCTTGGCGACCGAACACCCGGCCAGTGACAGACGGGTCCACGAGCCCACTCGTGTTTGATAGAAGAGCAGTAATAAAAATCTGACCGTACACACATACGTGCGACATTCTCCAAATACTTTTTTTTCCCTTCGCGAACAATACGTAGCTATGTTCTAATTCTGCGAAATGCCTTTTCTCCACCCAAGCCGTCGCCCCACAGACATGTCAAGAAGCCTGAAGGTTTTCCCGACCCAATTAGAAAAGCTCTTGACAGGCTTTCAGACATTTCAAGGCATTGTAAAGGGCACTTCAGACATTTCAGGCTAGCCTTTGACGGGGCCAACGAACCCACCAGGAAATATCGGTGCCCCCTTCAAACATCTCAGAAATTCCTGAAGTCCCCTTCACACCCTTTAAAAAGTTCGTGAAGTCCCCTCAGAGCGATTTTGAATAGGGACAAGCGAGTGCTTCATAACTATGCTACTGTAAAAACGCATGTGGACAATTTTTGTACTTTTGTGACTCCTAAATCCTAGATATGCAGACGCAGTGCCTTCGAAACGAGCTCGCACATCCGAGCGCACAATTTTTTGGGCTCTGCAGAATAAGGCTACTTTTGGGCTACATAAATTTCTTGCATTTGGGTAATTTTGGGCTACACCACCTGGAATTTGGCGGTTTGAGCTAGAAACTACCTGGCAACCCTGTCCATGCCCAGATGTTGCCGAAAACAAAACAGTCCGGAGAGCTCGGGTGAACGCAGGATGAAGCACGACGACGCGACTGACACCACCCACCCGCGATGCCTGCGACTCAAAGTCTGCTCGGGCCGATATGTCGAAGCCCGCCCCAGCCCGGCCTGTTGTCTATTGTGCCCGGACTTGCCCGCGGCCCGCTATTTATTTCCGACATTCCGAAGCTGATTTTCACGGGCCAGCTGCACTTTATTTTAGCCCAGTATGAATGGCTCACAAATTGCGCGACATGGCAGCTCGCTTGCAACTGCTACACACAAGTTGATTACGATACCCAGTAAAAAATACTGTAAACATTTTTTGCTGCTAATATTAATTGGAACAATCTGCAGGCCTAGGGAGCTTGTTAAGAAAAATCACCCGATCTTCCTTTTATGCGACCAAACACGCGCGGGAAGGAAGGAAAAACAAAAATGACAAGCAGAAGAAAACAAAACCACGTGTCACAGTTGGAAAGGAAGGGAAACATTGCGACGGGTTTGGAAAAAAGTCGAGCAAAATTCTAAATTAGCCACCCTCGGTGCGGACAACCGTAAAAAAATAATAAATAAATAAACCCAGCAATGCCGTAGTCTTTTGTGGCGGTCTGCGAGAAATCGTTCAGGAAAAGTATTCCTCAGGGGAACCTCTTCACCCCTATTTGGGATGCAAGCACTCGTGCGTACAGATGGTTTACGCCGGCGAGGGTAAGCATTGTATTGGCTCGTGTATGTGCGTGTTTGTGGTGAGAAGCGATTGTATGATATGGCGGCACCGCAGGGGACGATAAGGAACGCCGCGCCGCTAGTCCTCTGGAAGAGCATTCGCTGCACACACCGAACCATAATAACACATACACCCACGCACACACGCTTCAGCATATGTTTGTCCCCGACTGTGGTTCCTCTCCCAACCCCCGAAAAAACTTCCAAAAACGTGCCGGTAAAAAAAAAAGTAATGGCCGGTTTGGCCGGCTTTGGACCGCCCTGTAGACTTTAATGCAAGGCCCGTACCTGGCCCGGCCCTTCATGGATGTAGCCGTGAAGCCCGAGCACGGCCCGAGGGCCAGGCCGGCCCGTGGCCCGCGGTCTAGCCCGTACCAGTGCAGATCGCTACCTGCGACGCTGACGGCTGGCCCCTCTGTTATGTCCGGGCAGACAGCGCCGCCTTGCGGCGAGCGACGGTGTTAGCGCAATTACACTTTTCTGCTGGGGAGCGACTCGAATTGACGGCCGGAGAAGCCTTCGCGCGCGCGCTTCGGGATCTCGAAGGCCGTAGCGCGTGCCATTTGCGCACGCGTCACGAGAGCGCATGTGCGCGCCTTGTTTTTTCAGATCGAACGCTTTACGTCATTTTTTTGGTTGAGTACGCAGACCTGTGGGAAGTCGAAAATATACAATTGTACGGCTAAACGCCGTACAATATAACCAAAGATTCTGCGGACATAACATTTGCAATTACCGGACACACAGAAAAACAAAAAGAACAAGGTCCAATTCCATGAAACTTTTTGGTCCTGCTAAAAACGAGTTAGCTGCGTTAGAGACGTCTTCTTCCGTAGTTTTTTTTTTTTTTTTTGCGGCTTCAGAGTATACAAATTTTTCGCCTCTCTCGCGTGTTTGCACATCAAGATTAACTATCACCAGCTCGCCCGGACATTGACTGTCTTGTCCGAATAACGTTTGACACTGAAAAACGTAATGCAGGTCATGGGAACGTGAACCCTAAGCCCTTTTTTTCTCTTTCTGCTTATCCCTGAACAAAGGGCTGCTTCTTTTCACAGGTTTGAAAATAACTTTGGAAAAAATGTAAAGGCGACCTCTTCGTCGCAAAAAACACGAACGAAAGAAATACAAGCATTGGAGAGGACAACCTCTGTGTTCCTTCACTGGAAAGTGGGTTAAACGTTCAGGTTTAACCCGAATTTTCTAATGACGCACACCCGAAATTCCAGGACGTGATTCTAGAGATACGGTGAAAGAGGTTCCAACTTCCATGTAGGCCGGCCTTTGTTCATACGTACCAGAGGGCAATCTGTCCAACAAGAACACCGATCGTTATTGGGAGAAAACCTCCCAAGGTCGGGTCAACCGTGGGTATGAAGGCGAGTATAAAACGGGAGCTGGGCACTGCGGGCGTTCGTCACGACTAAGTCGGATCTTCCAACGGAGTGCTGTTCAGGACTTCGAAGTACTATATATCAAGAAGTCTAAGGAAAATCATCTGCTTTTGCTACACAATGATTATTCCTATCGCCTGGATAGACTGAACGAGAACACCGGACAGACGAGGACATGGAGGTGCTCCGAAAAAAGCTGCAGCGGTCGAGCCACTACAGCGGGATGGAACAGTGCACTGACCCTCGTCAAGGTAAGCAAACGGTTATTGTACCATGAAACTTCTGCCTCTAGAATTTTGCATTTTTCAGAACTCGGTTATACGATTGAGCTATTACGTAGGTTGTTGTACTCCGGCTAGCTAGCACCGTTGTTGTTATTTTTGAGTGTTGTTACACTCGGGAAGAGGGGATGCCTGCACGTAATGTTAGCCTCCATGGGCAGGGGCAAGACTCGCACAGGCGAGGAAAGAGGGTGAGAAAAGAAGAGGGGTTGGGGGTGATTTGGTCACCAATCTCTGGATGAGTAGGGTCGAATCAGGAAGCTATTTTCTTGAGGGAAAGAGGACACTGCAGAACTGTCTTCTGGTATGGAGATCACAAATTAGTCGACAGTTGAGTCGAGAAGGCTTGGCGGGTCTAGGTGGCTGGCCGGTGGGATAGAGGCGCGTTGCAAGTCCAGTAGCTTGGAGGTACTCAAGAAGAGATTTATAAACAAGTTCTCTTCTTCGTCGACCTCCGGTTGGAAAAAGGATCTCGTTCTTTTGAGTCACAGTTGTGCTGAGACTTAGGATGGTGGTAAAAAAGGACCGTAAAGCTTGATCGTATTGAGAACACTTTAGGAGGACTAGCTATCGCCGAGTCGCCTTCAGTGTGCTATTTTTATAATAACATACTTTTAACATAACTGCACATTTGCGCAGACCACTGGCGAGCACTAGGGTCACCTGCCGAATCCTGATGCCCGTCGGGCAGAGGACGTGATTGTTTTGGTCAAGGAGAAAGCCAGGACAACGGATTATCAACCTCAAATGATGATTGCGCAATCTACCAGTGGCCTAACAAGTAAGCAGAGATATTTTACCGAATTCTAACTAAACGTCACGATTATTTGCAAGTGCTTTAGATAATCACGGTCTTTCTGTCATCGCAAGGAATGCTATGAATTTATAGACGACGATCGGGACTAAAAGAGATAAAAATAAATATTTATTTTCTCCCTCTCTCTCTCTCTCTCTCTCTCTCTCTCCAGCAGCCCAGAATACTTTTCGTTCGTGGTGCTCCTAACTGTACAAAATTTACGATTCTTATTTCAGGTCCTGAGCGGCTGCAGCTTCCCTCAGTCAGCGCCTTGGCCCGCTCAGCACAAAAAGCACTGCTCCACAGCACATTCACGAAATCAACCTCCCCAGCTGGCTTAAATCGCTTCCAGTCGGGCGATCGTTCTTGCTGTATGATTCTAGAGCACAAGAAAAAGATCGCATATTCATGTTTGCGACGGACGAGAGCCTGCGACTCCTCAGCCAGTACGCTGACTAGTTCGCCGATGGCACTTTCGACGTCTCGCCGTTGCTCTTCCATCAGGTACGACGCACGCCTATGTTGTTATACATATGTAAGACCTGGTGGTTTTAAGTTTTTGTTCTCAAAATTTTTATGGAACTACAGTGTGACACTTCCATCTCATCATGTCGCTCCCAAAATAGTGCGTCCTTACTTTGCAGGTGTGTACCATTCACGGGCAAGTTCATGGCAAAGTGCGACCGCTAGTCTACTGCCTGATGACCAAACGGATCCAGGAAGCCCATGGGCGCGGTTTTAAAACACTCAGGGAACTTTTACCCCGACTGGCACCTCAAACGTTAATGATGAATTTCGAAGTGGCGTCGAAACGAGCTTTTCAGTCGGTGTTCCCGACAGCCGGAGTGACGGGCTGCTTCTTCCACCTAAAGCAGGCGTTTGTTCGCCGGATGCAGCCGGAGCACCTCATCGTTAGGTAAAGAAGTCAAAATAACAAGTAAATATTGAGGTCTCAGGTATGAAATCTTCTACGCAGATATCGTGATGAAGGTGACTTTTGCAGAAGAGGGAACATGATACTGTCACTGGCGTTTGCTCGACCGGTGGACATCGCCCGAGGTAAAGGTAATTTTTAGTACTGGCGGACAAGGCCTCGTGCGTTTCATGTTAACGTGGTGCAAGACTGAGTACCGTTACTTGCCTGGATTGGTGCTCGTTAAATCTGGTCTTAGCTCTGGAATTTATATACTTTGCTTTGTAATTATTAGCATTTTGCGTTTGTTTTTGTGTAGGACTGGAAGTACTCCAAGACGATGCCCTCTCAACAGACTACTGCTTCAACAAAATGTTCGATTACTTCGAGAGGACATACGTGGGCTCCAGCATCGGAAGGAGCCACTTGCGTAGGCCAGCACTTGTCCCGCATGACTTCTGGAGCTGCTACAAACGGATCTCCGAAGGGCTCCCGAGGACCAACAATCACGTCAAGTCCTAGCACAATGAATTCCAGAAGTCCTTGTGGCTGCATCATCCGGACACGTACAAGCTAGTGGCCGCATTTCTAGGGGAGCTGAGCTTGACAAAGCAGAAGCTGGCGGATGTACTTCGTGGAGAGCCTCAAAAGAGCAGCATGGCCACCTACGTTCGCGTAGCGAAGAATCGGAGAAACCTAGTTGAGGAATACGACCAAAGGTGCATGCTACAGTACCTCGGCGGTATCGTGCAGTCATTCAGTCTTTGAATGTCTTTTTGTAATACTATGGAACGGCTATTGATAAACAACTATAATTCCGAAACTCTGTATCTTGTGTCTTCATTACGAGTTTGCGGAAATTGCATTTTTTAGACTTTCCACAGGTCTGCGTACTTCACCAATAAAATGACGTAAAGCTTTCGATCCGAGAAAACAAGGCACCCACATGCGCTCTTGTGACGTGCGCTCTAATGGCAAGCGCTCTCGTGTCGCGGCGCTCTCCCGTCGTGCGCTCTGGGCCCGTTTGCTCGAAGCTGGTTAACTCTAACCTCGGTTAAAAGTTAACCGCGTTTCCCTACCTACACTCTAAGAAAAAATGACTACCCTGTGCAGTCAAATGGCGCTTTGGGGGTTTTGACTACCACAAAAGGCGAGTTACTAGCCTTTGGGCAAAGTGACGACCCCAAACCGCTGTGGAATGACCTCCTTTCTGCAGGTTACGACGGGGGGGGGGGGGGGGTCACTTTCGAATCTGATATTCACGTGCAGGCAGTCCTAAATGATATTAGTAACTTAGATAACTACAGAAAGACTATAAATTATATTCTTCCTTAGCTTTCGTGCTCCTTTAAGATCCGCCAAGATCACTTCCGTTGTGCAATTGGCGTGAATTGGTGGAATAAACATTTTGTCAGCGCGAGCAGCAATACTGGTCTTGACGACAGCCGTGGACCGTGGTATGGTGTAGCTGTGGCATCATAACAACAACAAGTGACGTGGGTGTTGGCCGAACTGAGGTGAGGATGTCTTTTTGCCGTATTGTATTGCAAAGAATATTTAAAGAAAATGATTAGTTGTATATCTGATCGTGTTGAACCGTTGAACACTGAGACCGAGGATCGGCGGGGAAACATGCTCAGAGGTATGTGACTGTGTCGCTCATACTGTTTTCATCAATCTCGGACTGGTTGAATTTCTGAGCTGCACCCGTCGTGGTTGTGATCTCCTGGCTGTACGTACGTAGTGCGCGAACTTTCCAATTAAGTAGCAGGTTGAAATTCAGTGGTGGCGTAGTAATTGGCTTTTACTTGATAGTCGCGTCGTCACGGGCGCTATTTGTGCTTTTACAAGCGCCAGCGCGAGCCCAAACTTGCGCCTCTTTCGCCGTTTGCGTTCTTCAGTTTTGATGTTCTGCTCTATGATTTATTAAACCTAAACCTAAAAGTCAATCACCTCTGCCTCGTCACCCGTCAGGGCACCCCATAGCGCGGCCACTCTACCGGCCCTTCCTGGATGTCTCCAGCTGCCAAGTAGCAGTCAAATCGTCGACCCACACCCATCGTCGCCTCTCCACCCGAGGATCACTACATTTTGGTGCGTCAGCTACCACTAAATTTCGGAGCGCCAGCTACCGCTACATTTTGGTGCGTCAACTGAACCTGCCGGCCCATCCCGTTTTTTCGACGTTTTAACTATTTTCTGGGCACAAAAAGAGCCCATGTGGGTTTTCACAACGTTCTTGCGCTCTTGCTCGTTCAGTTTTTTTAGGGCAGTAAAAAAGCTTCTGAGGTTCTTTGCAGTGTTACAACACTTGTGTTCCTTCAGTTCTTTTAGGACAGTAAATAAGCCCCTGATATTCTTCACGGTGTTCCAACGCTCGTGATCGTTCAGTTTACCAGTCTGCCCTGCAAGACGTGGCCTTTCAACCCTTCTGATCTTTTCCCCTTGGCCGGTCACTCTGCTGTACCCGGTTTTGGACTTTACGAAATTGCATTGCATTGAGACGTGCTGCCCTATCCTCCGTTCACCCCTAAGCTAAGACAGAGTAATATATGTAGAAAGTTTGGCAATTCGTTGGGAAGTATATGAGACAAATGAGGAGGCGCCATTGGCCGAAAGCGGGCTGGGAGTGTTCCAGGGAGTCTTCACAAATTCGAATGTGGCCAATCAGAAGCCGGAAATAATACCCTGGTGGTGGTTGCGAGAACCTAACTTAATAAGTGCGTCGCAGTAACTCTCGGTTACTGAAAATGTGGTGCATGTGATGTTTCAATCACGGTCATCCAAATTGATGTTGGAAGAGTGCGACTGGCGGAACGATCGACATAATCCGTGCGCCGAGGTCCGGGAATCTGAAGACCGAGCGGACACACTCTCCCCGAGCCAAAGAGAGTTGAGCGGCACATTTGTTTCTTACATCTTTCTGCATGATCATGATCGTAACATCCTGTGCACACTATTTTTAACCATGAAGGGTCACTACACTTCACACTTACGTGCTTATTAAAACCATATACCAACATATACCTACGATTAAAACAGCTCTCGCTACTACCGCTAGGGATTCTTTAAGGCTTCTGGTTGCCAAGAGAGAATGTCAAGCCCACTTTCTGCTTCTGGTGCACGCCTAGGCTCTGCCCGCGCCTCCCATTGACCGAACACTCTCTATACACGGCTCTGAGCTGAGACTGCAGTGGGAACTACGTGCCCGCCGAACCAATCAGCCGCCTCCCTTTCATCACCTGACCCAGTCCTCGGTGTGTGGGTATGACCGGGAGCGTGATCACGTGGCGAAAGAGGAATGTATCACTGGTCCCGTGAGGACGTAGCTTTCACCGCAGTCTCAGCTTAGGTATGAATGAATATATCAGCGCGCAAGATAGCCACCCAGCTCCGGCCTCCCAAGAAGTTGGTGTTTACAAGACGGCCGCTGTCTTCATTGGCCTCCTCGCTCGAAACGCTATGCCGAAGAACCAGCGTGCACCAGCACGCGAAACGAAGCTTCATCGACGGCTACCCGTACGCGAAGGAGCTAGCATCTCCTCCGTTCAAGCCGGGTGCTTTCGGTGAATCGCAGTGCTGTGAAATTAATTGTTTCTCTTTCGTTTTTTTTTCTCCAAGAGAACGTTTTTATCATAAATGCCTCTGACCTCAACAATAGCCGTTAAGCCAAAAGTTTAATCTGACTGCAACCATCTCAAATATGACTAACATTCCTTGGATATGAAGTTTTTCTAATATCATTTCTCCTTGACTACTTGTGTGTATTAGAAGTTAAGTGTCGTGTTCTGGTATTTTCATTATTGTAGTCTCCCTATAGCTACTGTAAAACAAATATTAAGAATGGGAGAGCAGTAGTTTTTCGTTCTGCTTTAATGGGGTACGGAAGCAAAATTTTAGCGCCTATTTCTTTGTGTAGACATGGTCTGCTTAAAAACAGCAGCTCACAAACAGCAGTCTTTTGTCTGTAAATGCAAGAAAAGCAATTTTAAAACAAATAAAACAATTTCCCAATACCACCTAGTAGTTGAAGTCTGAGCTTTGTTGGAATGTCTCACATCACGGGCCCATCACGAGCTACGCCGCGGTGCGGTGTGTCCGATGGAGCCGTGCGGGAGCAAGCGGTGCTTGACGCACCTCTCAGGTCTAGTACACCATACTTCGGGGATTTCCACTTGGTAGTATTGTAACGCGTTACGATGAAGCTGGCACCACCTAGTGAAGACGATCGTAATTACTATACCCTTGAGCTCGAATGGGCCCGTGACATTGCGAGCGTGACGTCATGGGCAAATATCCCGAGATGCATCGTGCCAACTCGATGGCTGATTTTGAAGCGCTTGCCAGAATTTGTCGGTTGGAACAAAAAATATAGCGATCTGCTGAAAATACAAGCGTGTGATTATCATTCACGGATATCATGGATCATATTTCACTCATTTCGAAGTGTTCCGGCGATATTCCAAGTTTTGATTCTGTACCCCTTTAATGTCTTTCTTGGGGTTTTGTTTAAAATAAATATAAGGAAAGGAAAATTTAATAATTGGCTTTTACTAGTTTGTTACGTCGTCACAGACACTATTTGTACTATTATGAGTGCAAGTTCAAGCCCGAGCTTGCGCCTCTTTTGCCATTCTTGTTCTTCAGTTCTGATGTTCTGCTCTATAATTAATTAAATCTAAATTTAAAAGTCAATCCCCTCTGCTTTGTCGCCGGCAGGGTTCGCACTGACTGTGAACTCCGGCCACTACTCGTCACCTATCAGGGTACCCCATCACCTGGCCGCTCTACCAGCCCTTTTCGGATGTCTCCTGCTGCCAAGGAGCAGCCTGATCATTGAACCACCAAACTTCCCACATTGTTGCCTCTCCGTCAAAAAATTACTACAGGCAGGCCGGTCCACTTGTGGGGAAGCTGTGTCCAGATCTGATCTGCCCGCTGTTGGTGCTGGCCTCTTGAAGTGCCTACTATTGTCATTCGTATACCATCAAGTGAGCAGACAATTTCAGGAATCCACCTGAGGCCTAAACTGCGCGCCCACACAGTCTGTCCCACACCAAAAGGATGGTTGCCTCCCATCTGCGGGGACGAGTCCAAATGCATATAGACAAATGTCAATCTGGGATCAGATGTGGTAGCCAAATAACAGTTAAAAATAGTACTCATAAATGCCCCTTTGTCTCCACATATCGCATGCTTGGATAACCCGATGAACTGCGGGTGATACAAAGTGGTGGTGGGGTGGTGTACATGACCGTTCTAAAAACTGTTTGAAAACAGTACTATTAATCTGGGTCCGTTGTCAAACACAAGTGTCCTTGGCTGTCCAAATCGATCAAAGATGTCGCACTGGGCTTCCACTGTGGTCTCGGCCGATGCTTCTATCTGCTTCGTGTCCGAGTGGACCACGATCAGTATCACGTAACTCTCCAGCAGTACGGCATAATATAAACCATGCTTAGCGTTGCTTGGTATCCAATCAGCTGACCCGAACCTGCACCAGGGGCATTTAACAAGACTGGGCACATGTTTCGCACCTTCTTAAATGGTCTTAAATGTCTTTGTCAACACCGGAGTACCAGAAGATAGTTTGTGCCAAGCTCTTCATGACTGACCTGCCTGGGGCCCTATGTTGCTCGTTTTGGAATCCCACGGCGACTATGGAGAAGGAAGTGACGTCAACAACGCATCAAACGCAGATTGGATGTTGATTAGTGAAAGTCGCTGATGAATTTCCGAAGAAGAAAACAAAGCTCACTTTTTCTTTGTTTCCTTCTGCGGAAATTCTTCATCAGCGACTCTCACCAATCAACATCCAATCTGCGTTTGCTGCGTGTTTGACGTCACTTCCTTCTCCCTAGTTGCCGTGGGAGTCCACAAACCGCAACATAGGGCCCCAGGATGGGCGTCATGAAGCATAGCCTCCTGGATACTGATAATGCCTGCTCAATTGCCAGTTGCCAGCTATCACCACAATGGTGCGTCGCTTTCCTATACAAGGCAGAAAATGTGAATAAAAATAAGCCTCTCTCGTGCGTTCTTGTAATCTTGGTGCTGTTTTTGGCATTTGTCGTGGTACCGGTGGGCGAGAACTTGCCAGGGTTGTCGTTTCACAAGACCCCAAGCAACACCCGGGATCATGAAAAGTGACTAAAGCTTATTTTGAGGAAAGGCTGCGTCCCAAATTCAGCCTCCTATATACTTAATAGTTTGTGGTAGGCACCCTTTTGTGACGTACATAAAGAAAGACCTGTCTGGTCCTCCTTCGTGCATTCCGCTGAGGCTCCACTCAAAGCCCAGCTTGGCTCAGGCCTCTCTGGTGTCAAAGCTAGATGAGCCCATGTACCCTTTCAGGTCCTGTTTTGGTGCTGCTTGACTGGCTCTCACTGTTTACCTACGCACATCTTTCTTGCACTGCTCGAGGTATATAGTGGCGGGCTCCTGCCAGCAGGCACTGTGCGTCATTACGAAACGTGAGCCCCGGCACAGCTAACACCTTCCACAGTGCTTACGTGACTTCGTAGCGGTTGTTAGCCCAGAGGACCCTGGCTGTTTCAATTCCTTTTCACCTTCTGAACTTTAAAGCAAAACCAATTATGCAGCAAAACCAAAGCATGCACTACTTTTCAGCATTTTAGCACCGCTTCTCGGCATCATTTTCGTTTTTCCTATGCTTTGTTTGTTTGTAGTTGAGATGGTGATATCACAACACCTTCCTTGTCACTCATAGTGCTTGCAGTGACTTTGCAGAAACCGAAAACATTCAAACTGCATACAGCTGACACTGCAGTGGAATGACCAAAATACGCGGTTGCAATTTCTGCTTGCGTCGGCCAGCTCCCCACAATGCGACGTCGGGACGTGCCATGTCACAGTGTCATAGGACGCCAGCTACGATTGATGTGG